>JASTWF010000127.1:653840-738872 GCA_030390025.1 Squalus acanthias | reverse complement strand
ATCTCCCAGTGTGTGTGTGTGATTCTCTCCCAGTGTGTGTGTGTGTGATTCTCCCAGTGTGTGTGTGTGTGATTCTCCCAGTGTGTGTGTGTGTGATTCTCCCAGTGTGTGTGTGTGTGATTCTCCCAGTGTGTGTGTGTGATTCTCCCAGTGTGTGTGTGTGTGATTCTCCCAGTGTGTGTGTGTGATTCTCTCCCAGTGTGTGTGTGTGTGATTCTCTCCCAGTGTGTGTGTGTGTGATTCTCCCAGTGTGTGTGTGTGTGATTCTCTCCCAGTGTGTGTGTGTGTGATTCTCCCAGTGTGTGTGTGTGTGATTCTCCCAGTGTGTGTGTGTGTGATTCTCCCAGTGTGTGTGTGTGATTCTCCCAGTGTGTGTGTGTGATTCTCTCCAGTGTGTGTGTGTGATTCTCCCAGTGTGTGTGTGTGATTCTCTCCCAGTGTGTGTGTGTGATTCTCTCCAGTGTGTGTGTGTGATTCTCCCAGTGTGTGTGTGTGTGATTCTCCCAGTGTGTGTGTGTGTGATTCTCCCAGTGTGTGTGTGTGTGATTCTCCCAGTGTGTGTGTGTGTGATTCTCCCAGTGTGTGTGTGTGATTCTCCCAGTGTGTGTGTGTGATTCTCTCCCAGTGTGTGTGTGTGATTCTCCCAGTGTGTGTGTGTGTGATTCTCCCAGTGTGTGTGTGTGATTCTCTCCCAGTGTGTGTGTGTGTGATTCTCTCCCAGTGTGTGTGTGTGATTCTCCCAGTGTGTGTGTGTGATTCTCCCAGTGTGTGTGTGTGATTCTCTCCCAGTGTGTGTGTGTGTGATTCTCTCCCAGTGTGTGTGTGTGATTCTCTCCCAGTGTGTGTGTGTGATTCTCTCCCAGTGTGTGTGTGTGTGATTCTCTCCCAGTGTGTGTGTGTGTGATTCTCTCCCAGTGTGTGTGTGTGTGATTCTCCCAGTGTGTGTGTGTGTGATTCTCCCAGTGTGTGTGTGTGATTCTCCCAGTGTGTGTGTGTGTGATTCTCCCAGTGTGTGTGTGTGTGATTCTCTCCAGTGTGTGTGTGTGATTCTCCCAGTGTGTGTGTGTGTGATTCTCCCAGTGTGTGTGTGTGTGATTCTCTCCCAGTGTGTGTGTGTGATTCTCCCAGTGTGTGTGTGTGATTCTCCCAGTGTGTGTGTGTGTGATTCTCCCAGTGTGTGTGTGTGATTCTCCCAGTGTGTGTGTGTGATTCTCCCAGTGTGTGTGTGTGTGATTCTCTCCAGTGTGTGTGTGTGTGATTCTCTCCCAGTGTGTGTGTGTGATTCTCCCAGTGTGTGTGTGTGTGATTCTCCCAGTGTGTGTGTGTGATTCTCCCAGTGTGTGTGTGTGTGATTCTCCCAGTGTGTGTGTGTGTGATTCTCTCCCAGTGTGTGTGTGTGATTCTCCCAGTGTGTGTGTGTGATTCTCTCCCAGTGTGTGTGTGTGTGATTCTCTCCAGTGTGTGTGTGTGATTCTCCCAGTGTGTGTGTGTGTGATTCTCCCAGTGTGTGTGTGTGTGATTCTCCCAGTGTGTGTGTGTGTGATTCTCTCCCAGTGTGTGTGTGTGTGATTCTCTCCCAGTGTGTGTGTGTGTGATTCTCTCCCAGTGTGTGTGTGTGATTCTCTCCCAGTGTGTGTGTGTGTGATTCTCTCCCAGTGTGTGTGTGTGTGATTCTCTCCCAGTGTGTGTGTGTGTGATTCTCTCCCAGTGTGTGTGTGTGATTCTCTCCCAGTGTGTGTGTGTGTGATTCTCCCAGTGTGTGTGTGTGTGATTCTCTCCCAGTGTGTGTGTGTGTGATTCTCTCCAGTGTGTGTGTGTGATTCTCTCCCAGTGTGTGTGTGTGTGATTCTCTCCCAGTGTGTGTGTGTGATTCTCTCCCAGTGTGTGTGTGTGTGATTCTCCCAGTGTGTGTGTGTGTGATTCTCCCAGTGTGTGTGTGTGTGATTCTCTCCCAGTGCGGGAGATTCTCTCGCCCAGTCCATGTGACCCAGTAATGGAGGCCCGATTTCCCAGCCCGCCCCGCGCGGGTGAAACCGCTCCATCTCTGGCAGCGGCCGCGCCTGCGCACTGGCCCCGGGCGTTAACCCGGCGGTTCGGTGGGTGAGGTCCGGTCGGTGGGTTGCAGCGGGGCCGCGCTTGGTGTCGCCTACCTGCTCTTATCTTTCTTTCTTTCTCTTTCTCTCTCCTCCTTTTTCTCTTTCTCTCTCTGCGCGTTCCGAGGCGACAAAATGGCGGCCGGACCACGCGCATGCGCTGCTCTCCACCCGCCCCAAAGCGCCCACTGCGCATGCGGCCAACTCAAACACTCTCTGTCTCTCCTCTCCCCCGGCCGGCGTTGCCCCGCGCAACCCCGCTGGAGCTGTCAATCACCCCGCCGGACCCCAGCCAGCTGTCAATCAAAACCTCTGCAGCAGCAACTCCCTTTGACATCGCCCCCTGTGATGGACTCTTTCTGTGCTCCAGACTCTACCCAACAATATCAACTCCCATTGACACAGCCGCTGTAATGGGCTCTTTCTGTGCTCTAGATTCTACCCAACAATGTCAACTCCCATTGACACAGCCCCTGTAATGGGCTCTTTCTGTGCTCTAGATTCTACCCAACAATGTCAACTCCCATTGACACAGCCCCTGTAATGGGCTCTTTCTGTGCTCTAGACTCTACCCAACAATATCAACTCCCATTGACACAGCCCCTGTAATGGGCTCTTTCTGTGCTCTGGACTCTACCCAACAATAACAACTCCCATTGACACAGGCCCTGTAATGGGCTCTTTCTGTGCTCTAGGGCAACACGGTGGCATAGTGGTTAGCACTGTTGCCTCACAGCGCCAGGAACCCGGGTTCGAATCTGGCCTCGGGTGACTGTCTGTGTGGAGTTTGCACATTCTCCCCGTGTCTGCGTGGGTTTCCTCCGGGTGCTCCGGTTTCCTCCCACAGTCCAAAGATGTGCGGGTGAGGTTGATTTGGCTATGATAAATTGACCCTCAGTGTTAGGGGGATTAAATACGTGGGGTTACGGGGACAGGGTGGGATATGTGTCGGTGCAGGCTCGATGGGCCAAAATGGCCTCTATCTGCACTGTGGGCATTCTGTGATTCTAGACTCGACCCAACAATATCAACTCCCATTGACACAGCCCCCTGTAATGGGCTCTTTCTGTGCTGTAAACTGTACCCTACAATATCAACTCCCATTGACACAGCCCCTTGTAATGGGCTCTTTCTGTGCTCTAGACTCTACCCAACAATATCAACTCCCATTGACACAGCCCCTGTAATGGACTCTTTCTGTGCTGTAGACTGGACCCAACAATATCAACTCCCATTGACACAGCCCCTGGAATGGGCTCTTTCTGTGCTCTAGATTCTACCCAACAATGTCAACTCCCATTGACACAGCCCCCTGTAATGAGCTCTTTCTGTGCTCTAGACTCTACCCAACAATATCAACTCCCATTGACACAGCCCCTGTAATGGGCTCTTTCTGTGCTCTAGATTCTACCCAACAATGTCAACTCCCATTGACACAGCCCCCTGTATTGGGCTCTTTCTGTGCTCCAGATTCTACACAACAATATCAACTCCCATTGACACAGCCCCTGTAATGGACTCTTTCTGTACTCTAGACGCTACCCAACAATATCAACTCCCATTGACACAGCCCCTGTAATGAGCTCTTTCTGTGCTCTAGACTCTACCCAACAATATCAACTCTCATTGACACAGCCCCTGTAATGGACTCTTTCTGTGCTCTAGACTCTACCCAACAATGTCAACTCCCATTGACACAGCCCCTGTAATGGGCTCTTTCTGTGCTCTGGACTCTACCCAACAATAACAACTCCCATTGACACAGCCCCCTGTATTGGGCTCCTTCTGTGCTCTGGACTCTACCCAACAATAACAACTCCCATTGACACAGGCCCTGTAATGGTCTCTTTCTGTGCTCTAGGGCAACACAGTGGCATAGTGGTTAGCACTGTTGCCTCACAGCGCCAGGGACCCGGGTTCGAATCCGGCCTCGGTTGACTGTCTGTGTGGAGTTTGCACATTCTCCCCGTGTCTGCGTGGGTTTCCTCCGGGTGCTCCGGTTTCCTCCCACAGTCCAAAGATGTGCGGGTTAGGTTGATTTGGCTAAAAATTGACCCTTAGTGTTCGGGGGATTAAATATGTCGGGTTACGGGGATAGGGTGGGATGTGTGTCGGTGCAGGCTCGATGGGCCGAAATGGCCTCTATCTGCACTGTGGGGATTCTGTGATTCTAGACTCGACCCAACAATATCAACTCCCATTGACACAGCCCCCTGTAATGGGCTCTTTCTGTGCTGTAAACTGTACCCAACAATATCAACTCCCATTGACACAGCCACTGTAATGGGCTCTTTCTGTGCTCTGGATTCTACCCAACAATATCAACTCCCATTGACACAGCCACTGTAATGGGCTCTTTCTGTGCTCTAGACTCTACCCAACAATGTCAACTCCCATTGACAGAGGCCCTGTAATGGATCTTTCTGTGCTCTAGATTCTATCCAACAATATCAACTCCCATTGACACAGGCCCTGTAATGGACTCTTTCTGTGCTCTAGACTCTATCCAACAATATCAACTCCCGTTGACACAGCTGCTGTAATGGGCTCTTTCTGTGCTCTAGACTCTACCCAACAATATCAACTCCCATTGACACAGCCCCTGTAATGGGCTCTTTCTGTGCTCCAGACTCTACCCAACAATGTCAACTCCCATTGACACAGGCCCTGTAATGGGCTCTTTCTGTGCTCTAGACTCAACCCAACACTATCAACTCCCATTGACACAGCCCCTGTAATGGGCTCTTTCTGTGCTCCGGATTCTACCCAACAATATCTACTCCCATTGACACAGCCTCCTGTAATGGGCTCTTTCTGTGCTCTAGACTCAACCCAACACTATCAACTCCCATTGACACAGCCCCTGTAATGGGCTCTTTCTGTGCTCTAGATTCGACCCAACAATATCAACTCCCATTGACACAGCCGCTGTAATGGACTCTTTCTGTGCTCTAGACTCTACCCAACAATATCAACTCCCATTGACACAGCCCCTGTAATGGGCTCTTTCTGTGCTCTAGACTCTACCCAACAATATCAACTCCTATTGACACAGCCCCTGTAATGGGCTCTTTCTGTGCCATAGACACTACCCAACAATATCAACTTCCATTGACACAGCCCCAGTAATGGGCTCTTTCTGTGCTCTAGACTATAACCAACAATATCAACTCCCATTGACACAGCCCCTGTAATGGGCTCTTTCTGTGCTCTAGACTATACCCAACAATATCAACTCCTATTGACACAGCCCCCTGTAATGGGCTCTTTCTGTGCTCTGAGCTCTACGCAACAATATCAACTCCCATTGACACAGCCCGTATAATGGGCTCTTTCTGTGCTGAAACTCGACCCAACAATATCAACTCCCATTGACACAGGCCCTGTAATGGATCTTTCTGTGCTCTAGATTCTATCCAACAATATCAACTCCCATTGACACAGGCCCTGTAATGGGCTCTTTCTGTGCTCTAGATTCTACCCAACAATATCAACTCCCATTGACACAGCCACTGTAATGGGCTCTTTCTGTGCGGTAGACTCGACCCAACAATATCAACTCCCATTGACACAGCCCCTGTAATGGGCTCTTTCTGTGCTCTAGACTGTACCCAACAATATCAACTCCTATTGACACAGCCCCTGTAATGGGCTCTTTCTGTGCTCTAGACACAACCCAACAATATCAACTTCCATTGACACAGCCCCAGTAATGGGCTCTTTCTGTGCTCTAGACTATAACCAACAATATCAACTCCCATTGACACAGCCCCTGTAATGGGCTCTTTCTGTGCTCTAGATTATACCCAACAATTTCAACTCCTATTGACACAGCCCCCTGTAATGGGCTCTTTCTGTGCTCTAAGCTCTACGCAACAATATCAACTCCCATTGACACAGCCCGTATAATGGGCTCTTTCTGTGCTGAAACTCGACCCAACAATATCAACTCCCATTGACATAGCCCGTGTAATGGGCTCTTTCTGTGCTCTAGAATCGACCCAACAATATCAACTCCCATTGACACAGGCCCTGTAATGGGCTCTTTCTGTGCTCTAGACACTACCCAACAATATCAACTTCCATTGACACAGCCCCAGTAATGGGCTCTTTCTGTGCTCTAGACTATAGCCAACAATATCAACTCCCATTGACACAGCCCCTGTAATGGGCTCTTTCTGTGCTCTAGACTATACCCAACAATATCAACTCCCATTGACACAGCCCCTGTAATGGGCTCTTTCTGTGCTCTAGATTATACCCAACAATTTCAACTCCTATTGACACAGCCCCCTGTAATGGGCTCTTTCTGTGCTCTAGATTATACCCAACAATTTCAACTCCTATTGACACAGCCCCCTGTAATGGGCTCTTTCTGTGCTCTAAGCTCTACGCAACAATATCAACTCCCATTGACACAGCCCGTATAATGGGCTCTTTCTGTGCTGAAACTCGACCCAACAATATCAACTCCCATTGACATAGCCCGTGTAATGGGCTCTTTCTGTGCTCTAGAATCTACCCAACAATATCAACTCCCATTGACACAGCCCCTGTAATGGTCTCTTTCTGTGCTCTAGACTCTACCCAACAATATCAACTCCCATTGACACAGCCACTGTAATGGGCTCTTTCTGTGCTCTGGATTTTACCCAACAACATCAAGACCCATTGACACAGCCCCTGTAATGGGCTCTCTCTGTGCTCTGGATTTTACCCAACAACATCAAGACCCATTGACACAGCCCCCGTAATGGGCTCTTTCTGTGCTCAAGACTCGACCCAACAATATCAACTCCCATTGACACAGCCCCTGTAATGGGCTCTTTCTGTGCTCTAGACTCGACCCAACAATATCAACTCCCATTGACACAGCCCCCTGTAATGGGCTCTTTCTGTGCTCTAGACTCTACCCAACAATATCAACTCCCATTGACACAGCCCCTGTAATGGGCTCTTTCTGTGCTCTAGACTCGACCCAACAATATCAACTCCTATTGACACAGCCCCTGTAATGGGCTCTTTCTGTGCTCTAGACTCTACCCAACAATATGAACTCCTATTGACACAGCCCCTGTAATGGGCTCTTTCTGTGCTCTAGACTCTACCCAACAATATCAACTCCCATTGACACAGCCCCTGTAATGGGCTCTTTCTGTGCTCTAGACTCTACCCAACAATATCAACTCCTATTGACACAGCCCCTGTAATGGGCTCTTTCTGTGCTCTAGACTCTACCCAACAATATCAACTCCCATTGACACAGCCCCCTGTAATGGGCTCTTTCTGTGCTCTAGACTCTACCCAACAATATGAACTCCTATTGACACAGCCCCTGTAATGGGCTCTTTCTGTGCTCTAGACTGTACCCAACAATATCAACTCCCATTGACACAGCCCCTGTAATGAGCTCTTTCTGTGCTCTAGACTGTACCCAACAATATCAACTCCCATTGACACAGCCCCTGTAATGTAATAAAACTTCCGAAGCCGCTTAACAGGAGAAACTATCAGACAAAAAGTTTGACACTGAGCCACATAATGAGATATTAGGACAGGCGACCAATAGCTTGGTCACAGACAGTGGTTTTATGGAGCGTCTTAAAGGAGGAGAGAGAGGCGGAGAGGTTTAGGGAGGAAATTCCAGAGCTCAGGGCCCAGGCAGCTGAAGGCATGGCCGCCAATGGTGGAGCGATGGAAATCGGGGATGCGCAAGAGGCCGGAATTAGAGGAGCGCAGAGATCTCGGAGGGTTGTAGGGGCTGGAAGAGATTACAGAGATAGGGAGGGGGCGAGGGCCATGGAGGGATTTGAACAGGAGGATGAGAATTGTAGGGGCTGGAGGAGGTTACAGAGATAGGGAGGGGGCGAGGGCCATGGAGGGATTTGAACAGGAGGATGAGAATTGTAGGGGCTGGAGGAGGTTACAGAGATAGGGAGGGGCGAGGGGCCATGGAGGGATTTGAACAGGAGGATGAGAATTGTTGGGGCTGGAGGAGGTTACAGAGATAGGGAGGAGGCGAGTGGCCATGGAGGGATTTGAACAGGAGGATGAGAATTGTAGGAGCTGGAGGAGGTTACAGAGATAGGGAGGGGCAAGGGCCATGGAGGGATTTGAACAGCAGGATGAGAATTGTAGGTGCTGGAGGAGGTTACAGAGATAGGGAGGGGGTGAGGGCCATGGAGGGATTTGAACAGGAGGTTGAGAATTGTAGGGTCTGGATGAGGTTACAGAGATAGGGAGGGGCGAGGGCCATGGAGGGATTTGAACAGGAGGATGTGAATTGTAGGGCTGGAGGAGGTTGCAGAGATAGGGAGGGGGCGATTGCCATGGAGGGATTTGAACAGGAGGATGAGAATTGTAGGGGCTGGAGGAGGTTACAGAGATAGGGAGGGGGCGAGTGCCATGGAGGGATTTGAACAGGAGGATGAGAATTGTAGGGGCTGGAGGAGGTTACAGAGATAGGGATGGGGCGAGGGCCATGGAGGGATTTGAACAGGAGGATGAGAATTGTAGGGCTGGAGGAGGTTGCAGAGATAGGGAGGGGGCGAGTGCCATGGAGGGATTTGAACAGGAGGATGAGAATTGTAGGGGCTGGAGGAGGTTACAGAGATAGGGATGGGGCGAGGGCCATGGAGGGATTTTAACAGGAGGATGAGAATTGTAGGGCTGGAGAAGGTTACAGAGATAGTGTAGAGTTTCGCAATTATCGCGATTCAAAATAACATAAGAGAAGCAGATTCAATTGATCAGTTTTATTAAACGAAATGCTGTCCTGATAATAAAGATGAGAAGTCGCACAACACCAGGTTATAGTCCAACAGATTTAATTTCATCTCCACATCCACCTGATAATAAAGGACACAGAAGCCTGTAAAATGGCCGCCGTGCATCGTGGCAGAAGCTTCCAGAAACACAGTGGGCAGACAAGATGGCGTCGAATATACATTCAGTATAAGATTGAATCGTACTCGGTAAACATTGATAAAGACAGGATGCAACCCGTTTGCATTTTGAACAATAGCAATGATATAAGTGCTGGAATCGTTTTCCTATGCACAGTAAGGATCATTGTACTGGGCAATCGAAGGCCCATCCAGACACATCAATACACAAATACCCCCCGGCTCTACAATGAGAGAGACATTGACGGGTGATTAAGTCAGTATTCGGGGGGCCCCAAAACCAGTCAGGGAGACGATTCATACACATCCTGGCTGGTTCAACAATGGGGAAGACATTAACGGATAGTTGGCCAGTTCCAGGTGCCACCGAAACCCGTTAAAGAAGATAATCGCCCCATGCTGGGAGTTTTGAGCGCCAATATTACACAAAGGATAAACATTAAGATTTGAGCGGGAGATAAGCGGACACATCACGATAACTATAGAGAACAAATGTCCATCGGTCTCTTATTCTCTTATTCGCTTGCCTCTGGATGAACTCGCTTGACTTGCGGGCTCTTGATTTTCTCTCTGGACTTTGTTGACTCTTGACTCTTAGCCGTACTGGTCGGTCATTCGAGTGTTGGGTGGAGCTCAATCGGAACGAGCCGCCCCGACAAGGGCAAGTAACAGGGTACACCATCCCGAGTGTCGGTAAACGGTGTCTGGACCTGGAGGCCCGAGGAGACGAGACGAGAAGAAGACGAGAAGAAAACGAGAAGAAATTCCACGTGCCGCCACGGTCAGTAAAAACCCCGACCGCACCCGAAAATATAAATACAGGACTCTTCTTTGAGTTCTACAGTCTACAACCTGTACCGCACACAGGAAGACTCTTCTTTGAATTTTATCCGAGTTCCGTCGAGTTCTTCATGACAACAGAGAGCCTGGCCTGCTTTTCGCAGCAGCGAAAGTAAACAAGTGGGGTGCAGAGACCCTTCCAAACACGTGACAGTCAGGCGCTGCAGCGAAACGAGCTGAGTGCCTCACTTTAAAATCTCTGAAGTAACACGTGTGGTGAGCATGTTTCCTGATCCTACAAATCTAGATGTAGTGTAGGTATTGTTAAGGGAGGGTGATTTTAATAAGGTTAAGGTATAATGTGTTCCCCTTTTTACGATGTGCCGTGTGTTCTCCATTTCCATAGACCAAGTTTTATGAATGTATGTATACTTGTACTCTCTTTGATTTGCGCCTATGACATGTATTTCATGATTCTAGACGCCATGCAATAAAGATTTTCATTTCGTGCTATTCAACCGGGTCTATTTGAGTTTTCTCTGCATTATTGCTCCTTGCATCTAAGTCCAGGTGTTAGAACCGTAAGGGCGAGTGGGTCGAACCACTCACAGGTGCTTATTGCAAAAAGGCTGGCCGGAGACCAGAGCAAACAATAGTATAGGCAACGAAGGCCTAACCTCGCACCAGCACCGTCTGAGACACGCCCCCTTACAATAGGGAGGGGGGCGAGGGGCCATGGAGGGAATTGAACAGGAGGATGAGAATTGTAGGGCTGGGGGAGGTTACAGAGATAGGGAGGGGGCGAGGGCCATGTAGGGATTTGAACAGGAGGATGAGAATTGTAGGGGCTGGAGGAGGTTACAGAGATAGGGAGGGGGCGAGGGCCATGGAGGGATTTGAACAGGAGGATGAGAATTGTAGGGGTTGGAGGAGGTTACAGAGATAGGGAGGGGGGCGAGGGCCATGGAGGGATTTGAACAGGAGGATGAGAATTGTAGGGCTGGAGGAGGTTACAGAGATAGGGAGGGGGGCGAGGGGCCATGGAGGGATTTGAACAGGAGGATGAGAATTGTAGGGGCTGGAGGAGGTTACAGAGATAGGGAGGGGGCGAGGGCCATGGAGGGATTTGAACAGGAGGATGAGAATTGTAGGGGCTGGAGGAGGTTACAGAGATAGGGAGGGGGCGAGAACCATGGAGGGATTTGAACAGGAGGATGAGAATTGTAGGGGCTGGAGGAGGTTACAGAGATAGGGAGGGGGCGAGGGGCCATGGAGAGATTTGAACAGGAGGATGAGAATTGTAGGGCTGGAGGAGGTTACAGAGATAGGGAGGGGGCGAGAACCATGGAGGGATTTGAACAGGAGGATGAGAATTGTAGGGGCTGGAGGAGGTTACAGAGATAGGGATGGGGCGAGGGCCATGGAGGGATTTGAACAGCAGGATGAGAATTGTAGGGCTGGAGGAGGTTACAGAGATAGGGAGGGGGCGAGGGCCATGGAGGGATTTGAACAGAAGGATGAGAATTGTAGGTGCTGGAGGAGGTTACAGAGATAGGGAGGGGCGAGGGCCATGGAGGGATTTGAACAGGAGGATGAGAATTGTAGGTGCTGGAGGAGGTTACAGAGATAGGGAGGGGGCGAGGGGCCATGGAGGGATTTGAACAGGAGGATGAGAATTTTGAAATCGAGGCGTTGCCGGACCGGGAGCCAGTGTAGGTCAGCGAGCACAGGGGGTGATGGGTGAACGGGACTCGGTGCGAGTTAGGACACGGGGGCAGCAGGAGTTTGGGATGAGCTGATGGTTACGGAGGGTGGAATGTGGGAGGCCGGCCAGGAGTGCGTCGGAATAGTCAAGTCTGGAGGTAACAGAGGCAGGGATGAGGGTTTCAGCAGCGGATGAGCTGAGGCAGGGGCGGAGACGGGCGATGTTACGGAGGTGGAAGTAGGCGGTCTTTGTTATGTCACGGATATGTGGTCGGAAGCTCATTTCAGGGTCAAATATGACACCAAGGTTGCGAACAGTGTGGTTCAGCCTCAGACAGATGTTAGGGAGAGGGATGGAGTCAGTGGCTCGGGAACGGAGTGTGGGCCTGGATTATGGGGCTTGAGTCCTAGAGTATATTCATCTACCTCCGTCAGTGCAGCGCTCCCTCAGTACTGGCACCGGGGAGTGTGGGCCTGGATTATGGGGCTCGAGTCCTAGAGTATATACATCTACCTCCGACAGTGCAGCGCTCCCTCAGTACTGGCACCGGGGAGTGTGGGCCTGGATAATGGGGCTCAAGTCCTAGAGTATATACATCTACCTCCGTCAGTGCAGCGCTCCCTCAGTACTGGCACCGGGGAGTGTGGGCCTGGATTATGGTGCTCGAGTCCTAGAGTATATACATCTACCTCCGACAGTGCAGCGCTCCCTCAGTACTGGCACCGGGGAGTGTGGGCCTGGATTATGGGGCTCATGTGCTAGAGTATATACATCTACCTCCGACAGTGCAGCGCTCCCACAGTACTGCCCCTCTGCCAATGCAGCGCGCCCTCAGTACTGACCCGGAGAAAGTGCAGTGCTCCCTCAGTACTGCTCCGACAGTGTAGTGCTCCCTCAGTACTGCCCCTCCGACAGTGCAGCTCTCCCTCAGTACTGCCCCTCCGATAGTGCAGCGCTCCCTCAGTACTGCCCCTCTGACAGTGCAGCGCTCCCTCAGTACAGCCCCCCCGACAGTGCGGCACTCCCTCAGCACTGCCCCTCCGACAGTGCAGCACTCCCTCAGTACTGCCCCTCTGACAGTGCGGCGCTCCCTCAGTACTGGCCCTCCGACAGTGCGGCTCTCCCTCAGTACTGCCCCTCCCACAGTGTGGCGCTCCCTCAGTACTGCCCCTCCGACAGTGCGGCGCTCCCTCAGTACTGACCCTCCGACAGTGCGGCACTCCCTCAGTATTGCCCCTCCCACAGTGCGGTGCTCCCTCAGTGCTGCCCCTCCGACAGTGCGGCGCTCCCTCAGTACTGCCCCTCTGACAGTGCAGCACTCCCTCAGTACTGCCCCTCCGACAGTGCGGCGCTCCCTCAGTACTGCCCCTGTGACAGTGCGGCGCTCCCTCAGTACTGCCCCTCCGACAGTGCGGCGCTCCCTCAGTACTGACCCTCCGACAGTGCGGCACTCCCTCAGTACTGCCCCTCCAACAGTGCGGCACTCTCTCAGTACTGCCCCTCCGAAAGTGCGGCGCTCCCTCAGTACTGCCCCTCCGACAGTGCGGCAATCCCTCAGTACTGCCCCTCCGATAGTGCGGCGCTCCCTCAGTACTACCCCTCCGACAGTACGGCACTCCCTCAGTACTGCCCCTGTGACAGTGCGGCGCTCCCTCAGTACTGCCCCTCCGACAGTGCGGCGCTCCCTCAGTACTGCCCCTCTGACAGTGCAGCAGTCCCTCAGTACTGCCCCTCCGACAGTGCAGCACTCCCTCAGTACTGCCCCTCCGACAGTGCGGCACTCCCTCAGTACTGCCCCTCCGAAAGTGCGGCGCTCCCTCAGTACTGCCCCTCCGACAGTGCGGCACTCCCTCAGTACTGCCCCTCCGATAGTGCGGCTCTCCCTCAGTACTGCCCCTCTGACAGTGCGGCACTCCCTCAGTACTGCCCCTGTGACAGTGCGGCGCTCCCTCTGTACTGCCCCTCCGACAGTGCGGCGCTCCCTCAGTACTGCCCCTCTGACAGTGCAGCACTCCCTCAGTACTGCCCCTGTGACAGTGCGGCGCTCCCTCTGTACTGCCCCTCCGACAGTGCGGCGCTCCCTCAGTACTGCCCCTCTGACAGTGCAGCACTCCCTCAGTACTGCCCGTCCGACAGTGCAGCGCTCCCTCAGTACTGCCCCTCCGATAATGCGGCACTCCCTCAGTACTGCCCCTGTGACAGTGCAGCACTCCCTCAGTACTGACCCTCCGACAGTGCGGCACTCCCTCAGTACTGCCCCTCCGATAGTGCGGCGCTCCCTCAGTACTGCCCCTCCGACAGTGCAGCACTCCCTCAGTACTGACCCTCCGACAGTGCGGCACTCCCTCAGTACTGCCCCTCCGATAGTGCGGCGCTCCCTCAGTACTGCCCCTCCGACAGTGCAGAACTCCCTCAGTACTGACCCTCCGACAGTGCGGCACTCCCTCAGTACTGCCCCTCCGATAGTGCGGCGCTCCCTCAGTACTGCCCCTCCGATAGTGCAGCGCTCCCTCAGTACTGCCCCTCCGACAGTGCAGCACTCCCTCAGTACTGCCCCTGTGACAGTGCAGCACTCCCTCAGTACTGCCCCTCCGATAGTGCGGCACTCCCTCAGTACTGCCCCTCTAGCATCAGTTGTCATTTGTGGAAGAGTGTTCCAAACTTCTACCACCCTTCACTCCTGAATGGTCTGGCTCTAATTTTTAGACTATGCCCCCTCGTCCTGGACTACCCAAACAGCGGAAATAGTTTCTCTCTCTCTACCCTATCTGTTCCCTTTAATATCCTGAAAACTTCGATCAGATCATCCCTGAACCTTCTAAATTCCAGGATTTACAACCCTAATTTGTGTAATCTCTCCTCGTAATATAACCCTTGGAGTCCGGGTATCATTCTGGTAAACCTACGCTGCACTCCCTCCAAGGCCTATATATCCTTCCAAAGGTGTGGTGCCCAGAACTGTGCACAGTGCTCCAAGTGTGGTCTAACCCAGGTATATGGAGACCAGGACTGTGCACAGTTCTCCAAGTGTGGTCTAACCCAGGTATATGGAGACCAGGACTGTGCACAGTGCTCCAAGTGTGGTCTAACCAAGGCATATGGAGACCAGAACTGTGCGCAGTGCTACAAGTGTGGTCTAACCAAGGTATATGGAGACCAGAACTGTACACAGTGCTCCAAGAGTTGTCTAACCAAGGCATATGGAGACCAGAACTGTGCACAGTGCTCCAAGTGTGGTCTAACCAAGGTATATGGAGACCAGAACTGTGCACAGTGCTCCAAGTGTGGTCTAACCAAGGTATATGGAGACCAGAACTGTGCACAGTGCTACAAGTGTGGTCTAACCAAGGCATATGGAGACCAGAACTGTGCACAGTGCTCCAAGTGTGGTCTAACCAAGGGATATGGAGACCAGAACTGTGCACAGTGCTCCAAGTGTGGTCTAACCAAGGTATATGGAGACCAGAACTGTACACAGTGCTCCAAGTGTGGTCAAACCCAGGTATATGGAGACCAGAACTGTGCACCGTGCTCCAAGTGTGGTCTAACCAAGGTATATGGGCACCAGAACTGTGCACAGTGCTCCAAGTGTGGTCTAACCAAGGGATATGGAGACCAGAAGTGTGCACAGTGCTCCAAGTGTGGTCTAACCGAGGGATATGGAGACCAGAACTGTGCACAGTGCTCCAACTGTGGTCTAACCAAGGTATATGGAGACCAGAACTGTGCACAATGCTCCAAGATTTGTCTAACCAAGGCATATGGAGACCAGAACAGTGCACAGTGCTCCAAGTGTGGTCTAACCAAGGTATATGGAGACCAGAACTGTGCACACTGCTGTAAGTGTGGTCTAACCAAGGTATATGGAGACCAGAACTGTGCACAGTGCTCCAAGTGTGGTCTAACTGACGTAAGATATTAAAAAATTGGACATAACAAGGGCAAGACGGGCATGACACATTTGCAGAAAAGCAGGCCTCTAACGAGATTAACAGAAGCAGGCCTATAACGAGATTAACAGAAAGCGGCTAGCACAGTTCTGGAAACCACATCATGGGCTAGCACAGCATTGTGTGTAAATTATGTGTTATCTTTGTATAAACCGCCACCCTCGGATAATGAATAAATGTGTAACTTTTAAAATTAATTGGATCTCCATAAGGGTAAGGCAGAAATGTTGTATAAATATGTGTGCTTTGATTAGCTCTTTGAAACAGCCGCCTAACCTCAAAAGTACCATCGTTCGCAGCAAATTACCCAGCTTTCAGGAGAACAGCGACCACGACACCACACAACCCTGCCACGGCAACCTCTGCAAGACATGCCAGATCATCAACACAGATACTATCATCACGTGTGAGGACACCACCCACCAGGTACATGGTACATACTCATGTGACTCGGCCAACGTTGTCTACCTCATACGTTGCAGGAAAGGATGCCCCGGAACATGGTACATCGGCGAGACCATGCAGACACTGAGACAACATATGAACGGACACCGCGCAACAATCGCCAGGCGGGATTGTTACCTCCCAGTCGGGGAACACTTCAGCAGTCAAGGACATTCAGCCTCGGATCAGCGGGTTAGCGTTCTCCAAGGCGGCCTTTGAGACATACGACAACGCAAAATCATCGAGGAGAAACTGACAGCCAAGTTCCGCACTCATGAGGACGGCCTCGACCGGGATCTTGGGTTCATGTCACGCTACATGACGTAGAGTCATCCAGACTCGAGTCGTCGTTGGCTTGTTCACAGATGTGATTTCCAGTAAAAAAAAGTAAAAATTTTAAAGTTTATGGTTTTCCATACAGACTGCATTTGACACATTAGACCCCCTGTGACCCCACCTCATTGTCTCAGTTGTATCTTGCTCTGTCTTTGATGTGGTGCCTTCCTGGCTGACCTGATTGTTTCTCTGCCGAGGTGTGATGAAAGGCAGTCAGAAAGATTAACTGTAGTCGTCTGACATTGTACTCTGCACAGGCATTGTTCTCTGACTATATATGCTGTGCCTATATGCATCTCTTCACTTCACCTGACGAAGGAGCAGCGCTCCGAAAGCTTGTGATTTCAAATAAAACTGTTGGACTATAACCTGGTGTTGTGCGACTTCTCACATTTGTCCACCCCAGTCCAACACCGGCATCTCCACATCATTGATTAGCTCGGGGGAGTTGGACTTAAGCAGCGATGTAAGGGGCTCTCCCCAGGCCTGAATAAACCGTTGTGACTTCAATTACTTGGTCTGTCTTTCTCTCAACAAGCCAGTAGCGTCGACCTTGTATATCACTTGGTCCGCACTTTGGGGACTTACTTCAATTGGCGACGAGGATGGGACGCGCGATCTGAACAGAAACTCTCGGACAGCGATAACCTAAGGCGGGTGATTATGTTTAAAATTACCACCTGTAAAATTAGAGGTTAATCACTGGCGAGACGTTAAGTAAGATCGACGTACAAAAGAACTATAAAAAGAAAAATGAGAAGTCGCACAACACCAGGTTATAGTCCAACAGTTTTATTTAAAATTACGAGCTTTCGGAGCTGCTGCCCCTTCGTCAGGTAGAGGTACAGTGAGGGAATCTAATACACAGTATATATACACAGAGAGCGACTTGTCTGCAGAGATACAATCCGTCAGGGAGGCACTACATCAAAGACACATCAGAGCACAGCTAAGACAATGAGGTGGGGTCACAGGGGGTCCAACGTGTCAAATCCTGCCGTCTGCAGTTGAGCTTTTAACTTTTTTTTTGTGTTTTTTTTAAAAAACTGGAAAGACAGACAACGATGTCGAGTCACGTTCTGTAGCGTGACATGACTCGACATCGTTGTCTGTCTTTCCAGTTTTTAAAAAAAGACACAAAAAACCCCCCCCAAAAAAGTTAAAAGCTTAACTGCAGACAGCAGGATTTGACATGTTGGACCCCCTGTGACCCCACCTCATTGTCTTAGCTGTACTCTGATGTGTCTTTGATGTAATGCCTCCCTAACAGATTGTATCTCTGCAGACAAATTGCTTTCTGTGTATATATACAGTGTAGTAGATTCCCTCACTGTACCTTTACCTGATGAAGGAGCAGCGCTCCGAAAGCTCGTAATTTTAAATAAAATTGTTGGACTATAACCTGGTGTTGTGTGACTTCTCATTTTTGTCCACCCCAGTCCAACACCGGCATCTCCGCATCATGGCCACTATAAAAAGAAAGACACCTTTAATTGAAGGCGGTTAAAACTGCCGGACTGCGATACCGGAAAACAAGGGTTTGGAAACCCGGTCGGCCCACGAGGTGCGGCTCTTAAGAAGTAGTTAAACGGGTTGTTTTAACACTGGGTGAAGGACGAGTCCTTCTGGCCGAAAAGTGGACTAAGCGCGCGACTACTTAAAGTAGAAGGAGATCCGTTGTGTCAATAAAGTATAAAGTTGAACTGAGAATCACGGAGTGATCAACTCGGACAAGGGTGGTGCCTGTCTCAAACACCTAGCCTGAGCCTGAATTAAGAGGACGTAGTCGCACGTGACGGCCAGGATCAAGTAGGCGTAGAGGCTCCAAAGCACCCTGGGATCGTGATCACGTGAAAAGTAAGGGTGTATAAAATATTGAATAAAGTATAGGAGTACTCGAAAACTTTGGATATGACTAGTAAAGAGGATAAGGAACCCTGGGGAGACCCAGAGTCTGTAACACGATGGCCCAGAAATTCGGCCGAATACGGGAGAGTACGCACTGTGTACTCTCGCGTATTCGGTCCCGAATTGCTGGTTTCCTGCATGCACTGCGCATGCGCGGGAAACCGGCACTTCCGGTATGGCGAAGGGGGCGGTTCCTAAGTGAACCGCGTGCGCACTACAGGCTGTGCGCACGCAGCACACTTAGTTTTTTTTTCAGGTTTGAACGCGAGGGTAAGTATTGAAGATTTTACACATGAAAAAAGGAGGCGTAAGACCCCCTTTTAACAAGGTAAGTAGTTAATTAAGTATTATTAAAAAAAAATTTCAACAGGTTTATCTTTTTTAGAGACTTTAAAGAAAGGTAAGTTTATTTTTATAACTTTTAAAAAGAATTTAAATTTTTTCAAAAATTTAAATTTTTGTTTAAAGTGGTTAATTTATTTAACTATAGTTATTTTATTAATGTGATGGTTTGTTTTTTTTAAATTTATTTGAGGTTTAGCTGTTCTTTTGGGGCCGATTTCAATTCACAGATTTGACAGTTCTCCTGTCAAATCTATGAATGAAAGATGGTCTGCTGCCATTGGCTCTCCATGGCCCACGTGATCCCAGAGGTCGCATCGCACTAACTGCGCCCCTGGAACACGCACACACTGCGCGCCGGCACCAGGGAGAGGCCCGGGATCCGAAGTTCATGTGGGCCAAAACAAAACGGCAGACGTGGTGGGTAAGAGCGCGCGCGATCTTTACCCCCGCGGCAAGCCTCCGAGTCAAATTTCTGGGCCGATATGTTTATGACAAGAATAAAAAACTAATTGAGAGAATGAGGAAGGCAGGGTGGAACCGGGACGCTAAACTAGACACACAAAGGGACTGGTGGACGAAACAAACCAAAAATGAATTGGAAAAAGCGTACATTATCGTGGCGGCACGTTACCATCGGGAACATACGCTCCAGCGCGGAGTCCTTAAGACATATCCAGTAGCTGCAACCGCCCCAAAACCGGGAGACTCCCGGGAAAAGGTCTACCCGGAACTGCCCCGGGGGTGGGGGGCGACCGGCTGTCCTCCCCCGTATTCAGGACACCAGTCGGCGGCCCCGGAGTCTGTTCCGATGGCACCAGTGACACTGCAATATAGGCCGGCAATCCCCGCGGTCCCGGCAGTTCCCGCGGCAGGGGGGAAATCTGGCCGTTCCGGCAGTACCGGGCAGGCCGGCCACCGCAACGATGACCCACACACCGTTAAGCCTGCAGGATCGGGTGCTTCTCCTCAACGAATTACCAACCTTAAAACACCGCCAGAATAATCAGACATTCTGACACAAACTGCGCGAAGTACGCATAAACCATGCCCTACATAGTATACATGATGCGGAGATGCCGGCGTTGGACTGGGGTGGACAAAAATGAGAAGTCGCACAACACCAGGTTATAGTCCAACAGATTTATTTAAAATTACAAGCTTTCGGAGCTGTCGCCCCTTCCTCAGGTAAAGTTACAATGAGTGAATCCACAATATTTCACAGTATATAAACACAGAAACTGCAGAGATACAATCTTTCAGGGAAGGTGCCCTTACATCAAAGACACACCAAGAGCACAGCCAAGACAATGAGATGTGTCACAGGGGGTCCAACGTGTCAAATCCTGCTGTCTGCAGTTTTTTTTTTGGTGTTTTTTTTTGTGTTTGTTTTTTCTGTTTTTTTTAAATTAAAATCCTTTTTATTAGCGTAGAATCTTCAATACTTATCCTCGCGTAGAAACCTGAAAAAAAATCTAAGTGTGCTGCGTGCGCGCAGCCTCTAGCGCGCACGTGGTTCACCTAGGAACCGCCCCCTTCTCCATACCGGAAGTTCCGGTTTCCCACCCATGCGCAGAGCATGCAGGAAACCGGCACTTCGGAAAGCAATACGGGTGAGTACGCACTGAGTACTCACCCGGGAAGGGCCGAATTTTTGGGCCTAAGTTCGACCAATTCAAGGCCGCTGTGGAAGCAGCAATGGGACAGGCCCCCGTAAATTGGGCAGCTACAAGCGGAATCACGCAAAAAAAGGGAGAAAGCGCCATCGATTATGGAAAACGAAAGTGGTCCGCCTTTGAGGGTAACTGTGGGATCCCAGGCCCCTTAAACAAAAAGCAACGCTTCTTTTCTGCAAACGTTTAAACAGGGACTAAGTCCAATGCACCAGAATGCAATAAAAATGGGGCTAGTGGTCCACAATAATTGGGATGATTTAATACAGTGGGCGTGCGAAGTAGATAATCAGGCCCAAGAACAAGCCAAACCTAAAATAGCTGCTCTAAGGACGGATAGCGACAATGAAGATGCATTAAGTGTGGCGGCATGCTTCGGTTGCGGACAGGAGGGCCACATGAAAAGGGATTGCCCGAGGCAACAGAACAAGGGGGGTAATCAGACACCTCAGCAAAAAGGCTTCCTGTCATAACTGTGGAAAACCAGGGCATAGGAAACAACAATGGCCCAGAAATTAAACATCGATGGTTCCCGCGGGGGTAAGGATTCCCCGCGATATCGCACTCCGCGCCTACCTTTTTGTTTGGGGCCCACACGAACTTTAGTTTCAGAGCCTCTTCTTGTTGCAACCGCGCAGCGTGTCCCAGAGGCGCAATTAGTTCGTGCGAGCTCTGGGATCACGTGATTCAGTTAGAGCCAATGGCAGCACACCATCTTTCATTCATAGTTTTGACAGCAAGAGCTGTCAAAGCTATGAATACTACAAACCCCCAAAAGAACAGCTAAACCTCAATTAAATTTAAAAAAAGCCATCACATTAATAAAATAACTATAGTTAAATAAATTAACCACTTTAAACAAAAAATTAAATTTTTGAAAAAATTTAAAATCTTTTTAAAAGTTATAAAAATAAACTTACCTTTCTTTAAAGTCTCTAAAAAAGATAAACCTGTTGAAAATTTTTTAAAATAACACTTAATTAACTACTTACCTTGTTAAAAGGGGGTCCTACGCCTGCTTTCTTTGTGTGTAAAATCTTCACCACTTACCTGCGCGTTCAAAGCTGAAAAAAAACCTAAGTTCACTGCGTGCGCACAGCCTGTAGCGCGCACGCGGTTCACTTAGGAACCGCCCCCTTTGCAATTCACGAAGTGCCGGTTTCCCGCGCATGCGCAGTGCATGCAGGAAACCGGCAATTCGGGATCTAATACACGAGAGTACACAGTGCGTACTCTCACGTATTAGGTTTAATTTTCGGGCCAATGTTGGAATAAAGGAGCAGGAAGGGAAGGTCAGGGACCCAGACAGGGAGGAAAACCGGGGTCAAGTATTGGAAGGTCAGAGGATAACGGGGAAAACGTGGCGAAACTGATCAAGAAGGGAATGCAAGGCTGGGAGGATGACAGGAAAGAGAGGAAAGGAAGAGGAGAAAGAGTAGGAAGTATAAGAGAGACGATTCCTCAGACACCTCCGACAAGGAAGACATAGTGGGGCTGACAAGGAAAATGGAAAAAACTGGTCAAACAAATAGAAAAGGGCAACGCCTGGCAGGTAGGGGCCCTCGGAGACCCGGCAAAGGGAGACCCTAGAATGTTTATTGAGGCACTGGTAGGGGGCCGACAGTGCAGAATGCTCATCGACACCGGGGCAGCAATGGGGGAAAAATTCAGTTGGTTGCGCCTCCCGTTAGCGCCCTAAGAGCGCGTTAATGGGGCGCAAAGCATCTAGCGCCCGGGCGCGGCGAAGTTTGCGCCGCTCGCGAAATTAACTAGACATTTTGCGGCGGCGCTAAACACTACCGCCACGATCTCCTGCGCCGGCAGATCGTGACGTCAGTCGAATGCGCAACGCCCCGGTAGCGCCCCAGGGCGGAAATTGAGTGGCGCCCCCTGCCTTACCGCCTGACGCTAGCAACGACAGGTTGAGGGGAGCGTTTTGCAGTCATGAAGGGACTGGGGGAGCGCTATTTAAAGGTGACCGCTTCCTGCCTTTTATTGTTGGTGCCATTTTTGAACCACGCATTCTGAGAGAGAGAGAGAGAGAGAGACTTCTGGAGAGATTCAACGCTGTGTGAAGGAGTTTTGGGTACTGAGCAGCACTTTGCAGGTTCATTTTGATTTGCCCTTCCTTGTATCGATTTAAAAGAGACTGTGGGGGCTGCACTCTGAGCTCTTTGCCTGGTACTCTCCATTGTTCTTTCCAGCAGATTTGATGTGCAGGTCTCTCCAGGCCG
The DNA here is from genome assembly GCA_030390025.1 of Squalus acanthias. NCBI lineage: Eukaryota > Metazoa > Chordata > Chondrichthyes > Squaliformes > Squalidae > Squalus > Squalus acanthias. Next base: position 716,502 of record JASTWF010000127.1, on the reverse strand, counting down.
AGATTCAAGGCTGCAATGAGCAGGATGTGGATGGAACGCAAGATTAACCATCCCCTTTAAGAACTGGCCCGGGCCATTGTGTGTGTGTTCCATTGCTGACTGACATCACATGAGCTTAGCCAGCGCTCTGAGTTAGCGCCTCGCTCCTCGGCCTTTGCGCCTTAAGACAGGTGTGAAGCGCCTGATTTAGCGCTCCAATCACCTCCAGGGGCGATAAAAGTCAAGTTTGCAGTCGGTGGCGATAATTAGCGCCAGGCGCTAATCTTTGCGCCCGGCCGATAATTGCGCCCCAAATGGGGCGATACTGAATTTCTCCCCCAATATCTCTAACAAACGTACCCTTGCCGCGAACCCAGAAAAATATTTTTATATCCGGGATAGGGGGAGTAAAAATTAAAGCATGGAAAAGTGAGACAGTATTACTAGAATTAGGAAAAATCATTATACCCACATGTTTCTGGATCTGTGAAAATACTGAGGGGACCATCCTGGGTATAGACATACTAAGGGAAGTGGGAGTTTTAATAGACCCCAAGCAGGATAAGTTGCTATGGCCCGATATCCTGTTGCATTATGATAGTAATATTCTTCGTGGTCTGTATGTTTCAATAGATCTGGGAAACTGGCCAGGAGAGAAGAGACTGGAACTGGATTGAGTCAATAAGGATGAACTAAAATAAACTTGCCTGCCACGGCAACTTCTGCAAGACATGCCAGATCATGAACACAGATACCATCATCACACGTGAGGACACCACCCACCAGGTACATGGTACATACTCATGTGACTCGGCCAACATTGTCTACCTCATACGTTGCAGGAAAGGATGCCCCAGAGCATGGTACATCGGCGAGACCATGCAGACACTGAGACAACGTATGAACGGGCACCGCGCAACAATCACCAGGCAGGATTGTTACCTCCCAGTCGGGGAACACTTCAGCAGTCAAGGACATTCAGCCTCGGATCTGTGGGTTAGCGTTCTCCAAGGCGGCCTTTGAGACATACGACAACGCAAAATCATCGAGCAGAAACTGATAGCCAAGTTCCGCACCCATGAGGACGGCCTCAACCGGGATCTCGGGTTCATGTCACGCTACAGAACGTGACTCGACATCGTTGTCTGTCTTTCCAGTTTTTAAAAAAAAGTTAAAAGCTTAACTGCAGACGGCAGCATTTGACACGTTGGACCCCCTGTGACCCACCTCATTGTCTTAGCTGTACTCTGCTGTGTCTTTGATGTAATGCCTCCCTGACGGATTGTATCTCTGCAGACACATTGTTCTCTGTCTATATATGCTTTGTATCTGATTTGTATTCCCTCACTGTACCTGACGAAGGAGCAGCGCTCCGAAAGCTCGTGATTTCAAATAAAACTGTTGGACTATAACCTGGTGTTGTGTGACTTCTCATTTTTGTCCACCCCAGTCCAACACCGGCATCTCCGCATCATGAATAATAAATCCAGTCGGGAATTCAGGAAAAACTTATTTATGCAAAGAGTGGTTGGAAAACAGTGACAGGATCGGACAAAGCCATCATGGATTTACAAAAGGTAAATCGTGCTTGACTAATCTACTGGAATTTTTTGAGGATGTAACAGGGAAAATAGATAAGGGAGAACCAGTGGATGTGGTGTATTTGGACTTTCAGAAGGCTTTCGATAAGGTCCCGCATAAGAGATTAGCGTGCAAAATTTAAGGCACATGGGATTGGGGGTAAGGTACTGACTTGGATAGAAAACTGGTTGGCAGACTGGAAGCAAAGAGTTGGAATAAACGGGTCTTTTTCCGAGTGGCAGGCAGTGACTAGTGGGGCACCGCAGGGATCGGTGCTAGGACCCCAGTTATTCACAATATATATAAATAATCTAGACGAGGGAACTAGATGTAATATCTCCAAGTTTGCAGACGACACAAAGCTGGGTGGGTGTGTGTGCTGTGAGGAGGATGCAGAGAAACTCCAGGATGATTTGGACAGGTTGGGTGATTGGGCAGATGCATGGCAGATGCAGTATAATATGGATAAATGTGAGGTTATCCACTTTGGTGGCAAAAACAGGAAGGCAGATTATTATCTGAATGGCAATAGATTGGGAAAAGGGGAAGTGCAACGAGATCTGGGAGTCCTTGTGCACCAGTCGCTGAAGGTAAGCATGCAGGTACAGCAGGCGGTTAGGAAGGCAAATGGTATGTTGGCCTTCATAGCGAGAGGATTCGAGCACAGGAGCAAGGAGGTCTTGCTGCAGTTGTACAGGGCCTTGGTGAGACCACACCTTGAGTATTGTGTGCAGTTTTGGTCGCCTTATCTGAGGAAGGATGTTCTTGCCATGGAGGGAGTGCAGCGAAGATTCACCAGACTGATTCATGGAATGGCAGGAATGACGTATGAAGAGAGATTGGGTCGATTGGGCTTGTATTCGCTGGAGTTTAGAAGAATGAGAGGGGATCTCATTGAAACTTATAAAATTCTAACAGGACTAGACAGACTAGATGCAGGAAGGATGTTCCTGATGGCCGGGGAGTCCAGAACCAGGGGTCACAGTCTAAGGATAAGGGGTAAGCCATTTAGGACAGAGATGAGGAGGAATTTCTTCACCCAGAGAGTGGTGAACCTGTGGTATTCTCTACCACACAAGGCAGTTGAGGCCAATTCATTAAATATATTCAAGAAGGAGTTAGATATATTTCTTAAGGCTAAGGGGATCAAGGGATATGGGGAGAAAGCAGGGACAGGGTACTGAGTTTGGATGATCAGCCATGATCTCATCGAATGGCGGAGCAGGCTAGAGGGGCCGAATGACCTACTCCTGCTCCTATCTTCTATGTTTCTATGTTTCTATGGAATGTGGAACGCGATACTACAGGTACCAGATATCAATGAGGTGAGCTGAGAAATTTCGGCTGTGAGTTAGCTCCGTGGCTCAGCTGGTCAAAGAGCTTGTCTAGTTTACAGGAGAGCCTGGCTTCGATTCCCAGCGGGGCATTTTTTAAAGAACAAAATATTCTCTTCTGATCCCACAGATGTTGGTTGCTTCACGTTTGAAAGTGCTGCAATCCTTTGGGATGCGAACGGGAAAAAGGCTCATCACAAATACTTATTAAAGTCTGACTGTCATTCGGCCAACATGCCAACAGTCTGCAACAGAAAGTTATCGGTTTATTAATGGCGATTAAAACAATTAGTCATCGTGATACTGCCTTTAATTATATGTTCCTGTAATTGATTTAATAAACTGCACAACTCTTTTATAAAAATCAGACCGGAAATCAAAGCCGTTGCACCAAATTCCAATCCTGGCCCACCACGGAACGCTCCACCCAGCAGCTGTGAGAGCTGTAAATATACTGGGTGCATTCCCGCTAGATACAAATGTATTCCTGACTTGTGTTACATAGAAACATAGAAGATAGGAGCAGGAGTAGGCCATTCGGCCCCTCGAGCCTGCTCCGCCATTCAATGAGATCATGGCTGATCATCCAAACTCAGTACCCTGTCCCTGCTTTCTCCCCATATCCCTTGATACCTTTAGCCTTAAGAAATATATCTAACTCCTTCTTGAATATATTTAATGAATTGGCCTCAACTGCCTTCTGTGGTAGAGAATTCCACAGGTTCACCACTCTCTGGGTGAAGAAATTCCTCCTCATCTCAGTCCTAAATGGCTTACCCCTTATCCTTAGACTGTGACCCCTGGTTCTGGACTCCCCCGCCATCAGGAACATCCTTCCTGCATCTAGTCTGTCTAGTCCTGTTAGAATTTTATAAGTTTCAATGAGATCCCCTCTCATTCTTCTAAACTCCAGCGAATACAAGCCCAATCGACCCAATCTCTCTTAATACGTCATTCCTGCCATCCCAGGTATCAGTCTGGTGAATCTTCGCTGAACTCCTTCCATGGCAAGAACATCCTTCCTCAGATAAGGCGACCAAAACTGCACACAATACTCAAGGTGTGGTCTCACCAAAGCCCTGTACAACTGCAGCAAGACATCCCTGTTCCTGTACTCAAATCCTTTCGCTATGAAGGCCAACATTCCATTTGCCTCCCTAACCGCCTGCTGTACCTGCATGCTTACCTTCAGCGACTGGTGCACAAGGACTGGTGCACTTCCCCTTTTCCCAATCTATTGCCGTTCAGATAATAATCTGCCTTCCTGTTTTTGTCACCAAAGTGGATAACCTCGCATTTATCCACATTATATTGCATCTGCCATGATTCTGCCCAATCACCCAACCTGTCCAAATCATCCTGGAGTTTCTCTGCATCCTCCTCACAGCACACACTCCCACCCAGCTTTGTGTCGTCTGCAAACTTGGAGATATTACACCTCGTTCCCTCATCTAGATGTAAATGTTTATTATCTCTGCAAGTTACAAGTGTCTGTAGATATATCTGAATTCATTATTCCTTTACTGGGACGCGTCTGTTTAATTGTGAATTGAGGCAGTGCATTCCAAATCCCAACAACTCGCAGTGCAAAAAAAATAGTTCCTAATGTCGACTCGGATTCTTCTGCCAATCACCTTCAATCTGTGTCCTCTAGTCACCGACTCTTTAAACACTGGAAAAATGTTTCTCCTCATTTACGATATCAAACCCGTTCATGAATTTAAACACCTCTGTCAAAACCTCTGCTCTAAGGAGAGCAACCCCAGCTTCTCCAGTCTCTCCACATCACTGAAGTCCCTCATCCCTGGTACCATTCTGGCTAATCTCCCCTTAACCTTCTCTGCTCTAAGGAGAACAACCCCAGCTTCTCCAGTCCCCCACATTCTGAAATCCCTCATCCCTGGTACCATTCCAGTCAATCACTTCTGTTCATTTCTTCCTTCTAATAAATAACTACAGTTAAACACTTCTAAGAAAAAGCACCAACAGACTAAAAAAAGTGAGAAATAAATACTGAGCAAAATGGATGTGAATGTTTAAGAACATAAGAAATAGGAACAGGAGGAGGCCATTCGGCCCTTCGAGCCTGCTCCGCCATTCAATGAGATCATGGCTGATCTTCGAAGGTGAAATAACAGAAGATCTGGGTTTTAAGATCGATCAGTGAGAGGAATCCATCTTTCAATCGGGCTTTGGCCGTTCGATTTACTGATAAAGGCAGACAGAGAGAATTGTTGCAGACAGGACCGGCTGGCTCAGCCAGTAGAATATGGCGCTCTTAATCTTAGGGTCGTGGGTTCGAGCCCCATGCTGGTGAAAGGGTTCATTTGAACTCATGTTAAATTAAACCTCTCTTAGCTGTAAAGGGAATGGAATTTATGTACGAAATAGAATAAGAAGCAACCAGGTGGATGATAAGAATTGGATGCCTAGCTTCATTCAAGGACAGCATACAATGGGCAACTGTAAAGAAATACAATGGACAAGTATGGGAATGAGATGAAACCCAGCTCCCAGGCAAGACTTAGAATGTGGTTCCCAACAAACATTGCTTGCAGCATATATATGTAATTGGATAGTTGTTTTTAGTTTGTCGCTGACAAAGATAAGAAATATAACGAATTAACCGGTTTAGTTTGAATTGACATAATTGTAATCCTGTGATATTTTGTAACAATGTGATTGGATAATTCTTGAATAAAAGGTTATAACTGACAACGGGAGGTCGAGAAGCCGTGGTCACTAGGCCGGGTGAGGTCTATGACGCTTCTCCCAGAGATCTCTGAACATTAATAAACTGTTTGCTTTTACCTATCTACACAGATTGGAGTGAATTAATTTCTCCCTAACACTGGGCTGTTATTTTTACTGCCGATTTTACAGGCGATCCCCAGCTCTGAATTCCGTGGCCGAGTGTTTGATGTAAATGAGATTCAACAACAATATCAGAGAATCTCTCCATGATTCTGGACTCTTATCTCTCTCTCTCGTTGAACTTCATATCATTTCACCCACAGCTCGGCGTCAGTGCGGCTCAGTGGGACTTGGGGCCGGTCTCACCCTTCACAACGCATCAGTGTCGGGAAAAACAACGGGGAATTTTGCACACATGTTGTGCTCTGTAACTTCTTATAAAAACTTCAGTGTACTTCACTCCGTGTCCAACCCTGTGAGGTCTCCCCTGGTGTGTCAGCTGCAGCGGTTCAAGAAGGCGGCTCACCACCACCTTCTCAAGGGCAACTAGGGATGGGCAATAAGCGTGGCAGATGCAATATAGCGTGGATAAATGTGAGGTTATCCACTTTGGTTTCAAAAACAGAAAGGCAGACTATTATCTGAATGGCAATAGATTGGGAGAAGGGGAAGTGCAATGAGACCTGGGTGTCCTTGTGCACCAGTCGCTGAAGGTAAGCATGCAGGTGCAGCAGGCGGTGAAGAAGGCAAATGGTATGTTGGCCTTCATAGCGAAAGGGTTTGAGTACAGGAACAGGGATGTCTTGCTGCAGTTGTACAGGGCCTTGGTGAGACCACACCTTGAGTACTGTGTGCAGTTTTGGTCGCCTTATCTGAGGAAGGATGTTCTTGCCATGGAAGGAGTTCAGCGAAGATTCACAAGGCTGATACCTGGGATGGCAGGAATGACATATGAGGCGAGATTGGGTCGATTGGGCTTATACTCGCTGGAGTATAGAAGAATAAGAGGGGATCTCATCGAAACATATAAAATTCTGACAGGTCTGGGCAAACTAGATGCAGGAAGGATGTTCCCGATGGCGGGGGAGTCCAGAACCAGGGGTCATAATCTAAGGATAAGGGGTAAGCCATTTAGGACAGAAATGAGGAAGAATTTCTTCACCCAGAGAGTGGTGAACCTGTGGAATTCTCTACCACAGAAGGTAGTTGAGGCCAAGTCATTAAATATATTCAAGAATGAGTTAGATATATTTCTTAAAGCTAAAGGGATCAAGGGATATGGGGAGAAGGCAGGTACAGGGTACTGAGTTTAGATGATCAGCCATGATCTCATCGAATGGTGGAGCAGGCTCGAGGGGCCGAATGGCCTACTCCTGCTCCTATCTTCTATGTTTCTATGAATGCTGGCATTGCCAGCGACGTCCACATCCCATGAACAAATAAAAAATAAAAGATGTTTATAAACACGTCAGCAGAACCTGAGCTCTGAGATCTGGTCGGGCCCCATTCGCCCGAAGTGATTAATGAGCAGGAGGGATTAGAGTTTTTTTAAAAGAATGACACGAAAATCACTTTGATGTGAGGCCTGAATAGCTCAGTTGGGATTCGACGGCTTTCAGATATTTTGTGTCTCTTTCTTTGGGTCCTTTTCTCGAACTTACCAATTTAAACTGAAGTCTTTTATCCGCCATTGAAAGGGTTGGGTTTGAATAGTCTGTCCAGTCCTTTCAGAATTTTATAAGTTTCAATGAGATCCCCTCTCATTCTTCTAAACTCCAGCGAGTATAAGCCCAATCGACCCATTCTCTCCTCATACGTCATTCCTGCCATCCCAGGTATCAGCCTGGTGAATCTCGGGGTGGTCAGACGCGCTCTGTCTGTCTGTTACTGCTTGTGACCATTAAGGGGAACAGGTTGCCAGTTAAACATTTATCAGCAAACCGAAGGAAGACAAATAAACAGAGAGATGTGGAGCAAAGGTGAAATGGATGTTATTGAAAATAATTCCCCCCTGACAGTTTGTGTAGATTTTTTGTAAAGTCTGGAGTTTCAGTGTCAGGAGAAACCGAAAAAGTAAGAAATAAACCCGTACAGGGATTAAACCCGTGCCCTTAGCGATATTAGCACCACGCTCTAAACAACTGTGATAAAAGCTGTCCGGATTGTTCGAGCCCCGCGCTGGGCGGTTTGTGTTTTACTTCTCACATTGGGTCACAGAGTTATTGTACAGACAATCAACACACCACATCCCTTAAACATGATTCCGATATAAAATAATCGCTGTTCGATCAAAACCTAGTGTGTAAATCGAAAGTATCACAGAATCCCCACAGTGCAGATAGAGGCCATTTCGGCACATCGAGCCTGCACCGACACATATCTGTCCCTATCCCTGTAACCCCACGTATTTAATCCCCCCTAACGCTAAGGGTCAATTTATCATAGCCAAATCAACCTAACCCGCACATCTTTGGACTGTGGGAGGAAACCGGAGCAAACCCACGCAGACACGGGGAGAATGTGCAAACTCCACACAGACAGTCACCCGAGGCTGGATTCGAACCCAGGTCCGTGGCGCTCTGAGGCAACAGTGCAAACCACTATGCCACTGTGTTGCCCTAACAGTAACAGAGAAAGAGCACTTCATTGTGAAAAGAATGATTGCACCAACAGTGAAGGGGAATCTGCCGGCCTCCCCCATTCCAATCCTGTGACTGTGGGAGTTTGGTTCGGGCAGAGGTTGGACTGTGACGACACGAGCCCCCCCCAATCCCTCCCTGTAAGGGTAAAAAATTAATTGCAATAATGTAAGGGCAAATCAGTTGTAATGTTTAAGATTAGTTGAACTGCTTAAAGGACTATAGTAAAGGTCAAAGTATCTCCCGAAGGCTACAAGCCAATGGAGACAGCGCTTTAATTAGTTAAAGACCAGCTTGCTTGCGGTATAGATAATGCAGACACTGCAGAACAAAAACAGGAATCATTGTTGTCTATAATAAACTAAAATGAGAAGTCGCACAACACCAGGTTATAGTCCAACAGATTTATTTAAAATTACAAGCTTTCGGAGCTGTTGCCCCTTCCTCAGGTAAAGGTACAACGAGGGAATCTACAGTATTACACAGTATATAAACACAGAAAGCAATTTGTCTGCAGAGATACAATCTTTCAGGGAGGCATTATATCAAAGACACACCAGAGCACTGAAAGATTGCCCCCCTGAAAGATTATGGGCCGAAAATTGATCCCGGGACGCGAGAGTACGCACTGCGTACTCTCGCGTATTCCCACTCCAATTGCCGGTTTTCTGCATGCCCTGCGCATGCGCTGAAAACCGGCAATTGCTCTTCCGAAAAGGGGGCGGGGCCGGAGTGCATCGCGTGCGCGCTACAGGCTGCGCGCACGCTGTGCACTTCATGCTTTGGACGCGCAGGTAAGTACTGAAGATTTTGGAAATGTAAAAAGGAGGAGTAAGACCCGCTTTTAAGAAGGTAAGTAGTGAATTAAGTATTTTTTTGAATTTTTTTTTACAGGTATATCTTTTTTATAGACTTTAAAGACAGGTAAGTTTATTTTTATAACTTTTTAAAAGATTTTAAATTTTTTCAAAAATTTAATTTTTTATTTAAAATGGTTAATTTAATTAACTATACTTATTTTATTAATGTGATGGGTTTTTTTTTAAATTTAATTGAGGTTTAGCTGTTATTTTGGGGGGGTGTAAGATTCATAAGTCTCTCAGCCATGCTGTGAGACTTATGAATGGAAGATGGTGTGCTGCCATTGGCTCTAACTGAGTCACGTGATCCCACAGCTCGCACGAATTAACTACGCCGCTGGGATACGCAAGCCCAGCACAGCAGCTGTCCAGAACATCAATTTCGTGCGAGCTGGATCAGAAAAAGCATAAGCGAGGTGAGACATCGCGGGAAAGGCTTACCCCCGCGGGAACAGAGCGAGATCAATTTCTGGGCCTGTATCTCTGCAGGGCTACGGACCAAGAGCTGGGAAGTGGGATTAGGCTGGATAGCTCTTTGTCGGCCGGCACGGACACAATGGGCCAAATGGGCTCCTTCTGTGCCGAAGGTTTCTGTGACTGTATGAATCATTATTGCTGCCAATTCGCAGTCTATACCTGGGAGTTTATTGGGTGTATTCCTGAGTGACCCTATCCCACTTTTCCCTGAATTATTTCTCTCTCTGGAGAATACTTCCCAATTTCTGTTCCTGCTGCTTGATCATTGAGCTCCTCTTTGCTTCCCGAATTGTGTTCTTCATTTCTGTGCGAACCTCTTCGTGTTCTCCTGGGTCACACCGCTCCTTTGCAGTCCATGTGCTCAGTGTCAGCCTACACCAGGACTTGCAGTTGTCGCCCTTGATCTCTTTATTCATCCACGGCGTCTCGTTTCGGGCCAGTCTGTTCCTGTTTCGAGAGAGGAACAATCTGTGTGTTTCACTGAAGTGACGCCACATGTGAATTGCAGCAGGCACCCGTTGCGGTTCCTGGCCTCAGGCTGCTCCGGAGCTCCGTGTTTCTCTGAAATCAGCTGACTGGAATTCCCCTCTGGGACAGCGGGAGGAGGAGTCCGATGTTCCCAGGAGCCGATATAAGAGGCGGGATGTGCTCAGTCGCCCCACTCCGACCGGACGCTGTCTCCAGACTGTGAGTATGATTTTTATTGAGTAGGTCGCACTCTCTCACCAGCCCTCTGGGGCAAACTCCGACCAATCTCCCTCCCTCTGTGTCTCTCTATATCTCTCGCTCTGTTTCTCTGTCTCTCTCACTCTGTCTCTCTCTCAGTCTCTCTGTCTCTCTCTCTGTCTGTCTCTCTGTCTCTGCCTCTCTCTCTTTCTCTGTCTCTCTCTTTCTCTGTCTCTCTCTCTCTGCCTCACTCTCTTTCTCTGTCTCTCTCTCTTTCTCTGCCTCTCTCTCTTTCTCTGCCTCTCTCTCTCTCACTTTTTCTCTCTCTCTCTCTCTCTCTGTCTCTCTCTCTCTCTCTCTCTCGCTCTCTCTCTGTCTCTTTCTGTCTATCTGTCTCTCTCTCTCTCTGTCTCTCTCTCTGTCTCTCTCTCTCTGTCTCTCTCACTCTCTCGCTCTCTCTCTCTCTGTCTCTCTCTCTCTGTCTCTCTCTCTGTCTGTCTCTCTCTCTGTCTATCTGTCTCTCTCTCTCTCTCTGTCTCTCTCTCTGTCTCTCTCTCTCTGTCTATCTGTCTCTCTCTCTCTGTCTCTCTCTCTCTCTGTCTCTCTCTCTGTCTCTCTCTCTCTCGCTCTGTCTCTCTCTCTGTCTCTCTCTCTCTCTCTATGTCTCTCTCTCTCTCTCTCTGTCTTTCACCCACTCTCATTGCAAGTCGGGACTGGTTGGGAGCTGATGGGGTCTGAGCAGTGCCTGTGCCGAGAGAGAGAAAGAGTTTCGACTGATCAAGACACACTCACCTGTTGTGTGAAAGGGATTTCAGAATGAGATCATCTCTCAGTTACTGAGTTCAAAACACACAGCGCAGAACGATATTGGGGGATGGCGGGATTGTAGAACTGGAGGAGGTTACAGAGATAGGGGGGGCGAGGGCCATGGAGGGATTTGAACAGGAGGATGAGAATTGTAGGGACTGGAGGAGGTTACAGAGATAGGGAGGGGGTGAGGGCCATGGAGGGATTTGAACAGGAGGATGAGAATTGTAGGGCTGGAGGAGGTTACAGAGATAGGGAGGGGCGAGGGCCATGGAGGGATTTGAACAGGAGGATGAGAATTGTAGGGACTGGAGGAGGTTACAGAGATAGGGAGGGGGCGAGGGCCATGGAGGGATTTGAACAGGAGGATGAGAATTGTAGGAGCTGGAGGAGGTTACAGAGATAGGGAGGGGGCGAGGGGCCATGGAGGGATTTGAACAGGAGGATGAGAATTGTCGGGGCTGGAGGAGGTTACAGAGATAGGGAGGGGGCGAGGGCCATGGAGGGATTTGAACAGGAGGATGAGAAATGTAGGGCTGGAGGAGGTTACAGAGATAGGGAGGGGCGAGGGCCATGTAGGGATTTGAACACGATGATGTTAATTGTAGGGCTGGAGGAGGTTACAGAGATAGGGAGGGGGCGAGGGCGACAGAGAGATTTGAAAAAGAGGATGAGAATTGTAGGGGCTGGAGGAGGTTGCAGAGATAGGGAGGGGGCGAGGGGCCATGAAGGGATTTGAACACGAGGATGAAAATTGTAGGGGCTGGAGGAGGTTACAGAGATAGGGAGGGAGCGAGGGGTCATGGAGGGATTTGAAGAGGAGGATGAGAATTGTTGGGGCTGGAGGAGGTTACAGAGATAGGGAGGGGCGAGGGCCATGGATGGATTTGAACAGGAGTATGAGAATTGTTGGGGCTGGAGGAGGTTACAGAGATAGGGAGGGGCGAGGGCCATGGAGGGATTTGAACAGGAGGATGAGAATTGTCGGGGCTGGAGGAGGTTACAGAGATAGGGAGGGGCGAGGGCCATGGAGGGATTTGAACAGGAGGATGAGAATTGTCGGGCTGGAGGAGGTTACAGAGATAGGGAGGGGGAGAGTGCCGTGGAGTGATTTGAACAGGTGGATGAGAATTAGACAGAGACATAGAACAGTACAGCACAGTACAGGCCCTTTGGCCCTCGATGTTGTGCCGAGCATTGTCCGAAACCAAGATCAAGCTATCCCACTCCCTATCATTCTGGTGTGCTCCATGTGTTTATCCAATAACTGCTTGAAAGTTCCTAAAGTGTCCGACTCCACTATCACAGCAGGCAGTCCATTCCACACCCCAACCACTCTCTGAGTAAAGAATCTACCTCGGACATCCCTTCTATATCTCCCCCCATGCACCTTATAGTTATGCCCCCTTGTAACAGCTACATCCACCCGAGGAAATAGTCTCTGAACATCCACTCTATCTATCCCCCTCATCATCTTATAAACCTCTATTAAGTCGGCTCTCATCCTCCTCCGCTCTAAAGAGAAAAGCCCCAACTCCCTCAATCTTTCCTCATAAGACCTCCCCCCCAAACCAGGCAGCATCCTGGTAAATCTCCTTTGCACTCTTTCCAATGCTTCCACGTCCTTCCTATAGTGAGGTGACCAGAACTGCACACAATATTCCAAATGTGGTCTCACCAAGGTCCTGTACAGTTGTAGCATAACCTCACGGTTCTTAAACTCAAACCCCTTGTTAATAAACGCTAACACACTATAGGCCTTCTTTACTGCTCTATCCACTTGAGTGGCAACCTTCAGAGATCTGTGGATATGAACCCCCAGATCCCTCTGTTCCTCCACGTTCCTCAGAACCCTGCCGTTGACCCTGTAATCCTTATTCAAATTTGCCCTTCCAAAATGAATCACCTCGCACTTATCAGGGTTAAATTCCATCTGCCATTTTTCGGCCCAGCTCTGCATCCTATCAATGTCTCTTTGCAGCCTACAACAGCCCTCCACCTCATCCACTACTCCACCAATCTTGGTGTCATCAGCAAATTTACTGATCCACCCTTCAGTCCCCTCCTCCAAGTCATTGATAAAAATCACAAACAGCAGAGGACCCAGCACCGACCCCTGTGTCACACCGCTGGTAACTGGTCTCCAGTCCGAAAATTTTCCATCCACCACCACCCTCTGCCTTCTATGAGATAGCCAGTTACTTATCCAATCGGCCAAATTTCCCTCTATCCCACAACTCCTTACTTTCTTCATGAGCCGACCATGGGGAACCTTATCAAACGCCTTTCTAAAATCCATGTATACGACATCAACTGCTCTACCTTCATCTACACACTTAGTTACCTCCTCAAAGAATTCAATCAAATTTGTTAGGCAAGACTTACCCTTCACGAATCCGTGTTGACTATCCCTGATTAAGTTGCCTCTTTCCAAATGGTCATAAATCCTATCCCTCAGGACCTTTTCCATTATCTTACCAACCACCGAAGTAAGACTAACTGGCCTATAATTACCAGGGTCATTCCTATTTCCTTTCTTGAAGAGAGAAACAACATTCGCCACTCTCCAGTCCTCTGGCACCATCCCCGTGGACAGTGAGGACCCAAAGATCAAAGCCAAAGGCTCTGCAATCTCCTCCCTTGCCTCCCAAAGAATCCTAGGATATATCCCATCTGGCCCAGGGGACTTATCGACCCTCAGGTTCTTCAAAATTGCTAAAACATCTTCCCTCAGAACATCTACCTCCTCCAGCCTATCCACCTTTATCACACTCTCATCCTCAAAAACATGGCCCCTCTCCTCGGTGAACACTGACGAAAAGTATTCATTCATCACCTCTCCTATCTCTTCTGACTCCATGTACAAGTTCCCACTACTGTCCTTGACCGGCCCTACCCTCACCCTGGTCATTCTTTTATTTCTCACATAAGAGTAAAAAGCCTTGGGGGGAAAAATTCAGCTGCTTGCGCCTCCCGTTAGCGCCTTAAGAGGGCGCTAATGGGGCGTAAAGCAGCTAACGCCCGGGCGCAGCGCCGCCCACGCCTCCCGAAAAATTCAGCGGGAGGTTAGCGGCGGCGGCAGCCGGTAGCACCCTGTGGCGCTGCGCCGCCGGCGATGACGTCATCGCCGTGCGCAGCACCCCGCTCGCGCCCCGGCCGTGATCTTCAGTCGCGCCCCCTGATTTACCGCCAGACGCTATGTCCGACGGGTTCAGGGAGGCGTACGTGCGGCCGGGGCGGCGATATTTAAAGGGGAGGTGGCAGGCGGCCATTTTTGTTGCTGGCCGCCTGCCAGCACCTGCCCCCGTTGCTGTCCCCGGCCCCCGTGAAGCCCCCCCACCGTGAAGTGCCGGCTGCGCTCCAAGAGCCCGGCACTTCTCTTGAGTGCCGGGCTCTTTTGCCGGCACTCCCGATCCCTGGGGGCCCAGCTGGGCCCCGGTTCGCGCTGCGCAGGGTCCCTCCCCTTTAAGAAGGGGAGGAAGGCCTGCAATACCGCGGCGCGACGTGGCACGTAGCGCCAGGATATTCCCTCGCAGCGCCCCAAGAGGGATGCGGGGTGCTTCCAGTGGCGCCCCGCTTCCCTCTTGGGGCGCAACCACTGAAGTTGCGGCGCGGGGCCGCTAATTTTTTCGGGGCGCTAAAAGTCGCGCCCCGGCGAGGTTAGCGCCCCAAATGGGGCGCGACTCAATTTTTACCCCTTGGGGTTTTCCTTGATCCGACCCGCCAAGGACTTCTCATGCCCCCTCCGAGCTCTCCTAAGCTCTTTTTTTAGCTCATTCCTTGCTACCTTGTACCCCTCAATCGACCCAACTGAACCTTGTTTTCTCATCCTTACATACGCTTCCTTTTTCCTCTTGACTAGACATTCAACCTCTTTTGTGAACCATGGTTCTCTCACTCGGCCATTTCCTCCCTGCCTGACAGGGACATACCTATCAAGGACACGCAGTAATTGCTCCATGAAAAAGCTCCACTTTTCGTTTGTGCCTTTCCCTGATAGTTTCTGTTCCCATCTTATGCTCCTTAATTCTTGCCTAATCGCATCATAATTACCCCTCCCCTAATTATAAACCCTGCCCTGCCGTATGGCCCTATCCCTCTCCATTGCAATAGTGAAAGTCACCGAATTGTGGTCGCTATCTCCAAAGTGCTCTCCCACATACAAATCAAACACTTGGCCCGGTTCATTACCCAGTACCAAATCCAATGTGGCCCCACCTCTTGTCGGCCTATCCACATATTGTGTCAGGAAACCCTCCTGCACACACTGTGCAAAAACTATCCCATCCGAACTGTTTGACCTATAAAGGTTCCAATCAATATTTGGAAAGTTGAAGTCACCCATGACAACTACTCTGTGACCTCCACACCTATTCATAATCTGCTTTGCAATTTCTTCCTCCACATCTCTATTACTATTTGGGGGCCTGTAGAAAACTCCTAACAACGTGACCGCTCCTTTCCTATTTCTAACTTCAGCCCATATTACCTCAGACGGCAGATCCCCCTCGAACTGCCTTTCTGCCGCTGTTAAACTATCCTTGATTAACAATGCTACTCCTCCACCTTTCTTACCACCTTCCCTACTCTTACTGAAATATCTATACCCCGGAACTTCCAACAACCATTCCTGTCCCTGTTCTAACCATGTCTCCGTAATGGCCACCACATCGTAGTCCCAAGTACCAATCCACGCTCCAAGTTCTCCTACCTTATTCCGGATGCTCCTTGCATTGAAGTAGACACACTTCAAGCCACCTTCTGTCTGCCGGTACATTTCTGCGACCTTGATACCCTCCTCAGTACCTCCCTACACTCACCACTGGCTCCTGGACTACAGCCCTTTTTCCCATCCCCCTGACAAATTAGTTTTGTAGGGGCCAGAGGAGGTTACAGAGATAGGGAGGGGGCGAGGGGCCATGGAGGGATTTGAACAGGAGGATGAGAATTATAGGGGCTGGAGGAGGTTACAGAGATAGGGAGGGGGATGAGGGACGTGGAGGGATTTGAACAGGAGGATGAGAATTGTAGGGCTGGAGGAGGTTACAGAGACAGGGAGGGGGCGAGGGCCATGGAGGGATTTGAACAGGAGGATGAGAATTGTAGGGGCTGGAGGAAGTTACAGAGATAGGGAGGGGCGAGGGCCATGGAGGGATTTGAACAGGAGGATGAAAATTGTAGGGCTGGAGGCGGTTACAGAGGTAGGGTGGGGCGAGGGCCATGGAGGGATTTGAAGAGGAGGATGAGAATTGTAGGGGCTGGAGGAGGTTACAGAGATAGGGATGGGGCGAGGGCCATGGAGGGATTTGAACAGGAGGATGACAATTGTAGGGGCTGCAGGAGGTTACAGAGATAGGGAGGGGGCGAGGGGCCATGAAGGGATTTGAACAGGAGGATGAAAATTGTAGGGGCTGGAGGAGGTTACAGAGATAGGGAGGGGCGAGGCCCATGGACGGATTTGAAAAGGAGGATGAGAATTGTACGGATGGAGGAGGCTGCAGAGAAAGGGAGGGGCGAGGGCCATGGAGGGATTTGAACAGGAGGATGAGAATTGTTGGGGCTGGAGGAGGTTACAGAGATAGGGAGGAGGCGAGGGTCTTGGAGGGATTTGAACAGGAGGATGAGAATTGTTGGGGCTGGAGGAGGTTACAGAGATAGGGAGGGGCGAGGGCCATGGAGGGATTTGAACAGGAATATGAGAATTGTTGGGGCTGGAGGAGGTTACAGAGATAGGGAGGGGGAGAGTGCCGTGGAGTGATTTGAACAGGTGGATGAGAATTGTAGGGGCTAGAGGAGGTTACAGATATAGTGAGGGTTCGAGGGGCCATGGAGGTATTTGAACAGGAGGATGAGAATTGCAGGGGCTGGAGGAGGTTACAGAGATAGGGAGGGGGGTGAGGGACGTGGAGGGATTTGAACAGGAGGATGAGAATTGTAGGGGCTGGAGGAAGTTACAGAGATAGGGATGGGGCGAGGGCCATGGGCGTATTTGAACAGGTGGATGAAAATTGTAGGGCTGGAGGAGGTTACAGAGGTAGGGAGGGGCGAGGGCCATGGAGGGATTTGAACAGGAGGATGAGAATTGTAGGGCTGGAGGAGGTTACAGAGATAGGGAGGGGGGCGAGGGCGATAGAGAGATTTGAACAGGAGGACGAGAATTGAAGGAGCTGGAGGAGGTTACAGAGATAGGGAGGGGGCGAGGGCCATGGAGAGATTTGAAGACGAGGATGAGAATTGTAGGAGCTGGAGGAGGTTACAGAGATAGGGAGGGGGCGAGGGCCATGGAGAGATTTGAAGACGAGGATGAGAATTGTAGGGCTGGAGGAGGTTACAGAGATAAGGAGGGGCGAGAGCCATGGAGGGTTTGAACAGGAGGATGAGAATTGTAGGAGCTGGAGGAGGTTACAGAGATAGGGAGGGGGCGAGAGCCATGGAGGGTTTGAACAGGAGGATGAGAATTGTCGGGGCTGGAGGAGGTTACAGAGATAGGGAGGGGCGAGGGGCCATGGAGGGATTTGAACAGGAGGATGAGAATTGCAGGGCTGGAGGAAGTTACAGAGATAGGGAGTGGGCGAGGGCCATGGAGGGATTTGAACAGGAGGATGAGAATTGTAGGGGCTGGAGGAGGTTACAGAGATACGGAGGGGGCGAGGGCCACGGAGGGATTTGAACAGGAGGATGAGAATTCTAGGTGCTGGAGGATGTTACAGAGATAGGGAGGGTCGAGGGCCATGGCAGGATTTGAACAGGAGGATGAGAATTGTAGGGCTGGAGGAGGTTACAGAGATAGGGAGTGGGCGAGGGCCATGGAGGGATTTGAACAAGAGGATGAGAAGTGTAGGGCTGGTGGAGATTACAGAGATAGGGAGCGGCGAGGGCCATGGTGGGATTTGAACACGATGATGAGAATTGTGGGGCCGGAGGAGGTTACAGAGATAGGGAGGGGGCGAGGGGCCATGGAGGGATTTGAACAGGAGGATGAGAATTGTAGGGCTGGAGGAGGTTACAGAGATAGGGAGGGGGGCGAGGGCCATGGAGGGATTTGAACAGGAGGATGAGAATTGTAGGGGCTGGAGGAGGTTACAGAGATAGGGAGGGGGCGAGGGCGATAGAGAGATTTGAAAAAGAGGATGAGCATTGTAGGGCTGGAGGAGGTTACAGAGATAGGGAGGGGGGCGAGGGCCATGGAGGGATTTGAAAAGGAGGATGAGAATTGTAGAGCTGGAGGAGGTCACAGAGATTGGGAGGGGGGCGAGGGCCATGGAGGGATTTGAAAAGGAAGGTGAGATTTGTCGGGGCTGGAGGAGGTTACAGAGATAGGGAGGGATTGGGTCACGGTTGGATTTGAACACGAGGAGGAGATTTGTAGGACTGAAGGAGGTTACAGAGATAGGGAGGGGGCGAGGGCCATGGATCGATTTGAACAGGAGGATGAGAATTGTCGGGCTGGAGGAGGTTACAGAGATAGGGAGGGGGCGAGGGCCATGGAGGGATTTGAACAGGAGGATTAGAATTGTAGGGGCTGGAGGAGGTTACAGAGATAGAGAGGGAGGAGGGGGCCATGGAGGGATTTGAACAGGAGGATGAGAATTGTAGGGGCTGTAGGAGGTTACAGAGATAGAGAGAGAGGAGGGGGCCATGGAGGGATTTGAACAGGAGGATGAGAATTGTAGGGGCTGGAGAAGGTTACAGAGATAGGGAGGGGGCGAGGGGCCATGGAGGGATTTGAACAGGAGGATGAGAATTGTAGGGGCTGGAGGAGGTTCCAGAGATAGGGAGGGGGCGAGGGGCGATGGAGAGATTTGAACAGGAGGATGAGAATTGTGAGGCTGCAGGAGGTTTCAGAGATAGGGAGGGGGCGAGGGGCCATGGAGGGATTTGAACAGGAGGATGAGAATTGTAGATGCTGGAGGAGGTTACAGAGATAGGGAGGAGGCGAGAGTCATGGTGGGATTTGAACAGGACGATGAGAATTGTAGAGCTGGAGGAGGTTACAGAGATAGGGAGGAGGCGAGAGTCATGGTGGGATTTGAACAGGACGATGAGAATTGTAGGGGCTGGAGGAGGTTACAGAGATAGGGAGGGGGCGAGGGTCCATGGTGGGATTTGAACAGGAGGATGAGAATTGTAGGGCTGGAGGAGGTTACAGAGATAGGGTGAGGGTGAGGACCATGGAAGGATTTGAACAGGAGGATGAGAATTGTAGGGCTGGAGGAGGTTACAGAGATAGGGAGGGGGCGAGGACCATTGAGCGATTTGAACATGAGGATGAGAATTGTAGGTGCTGGAGGAGGTTACAGAGATAGGGAGGGGGCGAGGGTCATGGAGGGATTTGAACAGGAGGATGAGAATTGTAGGGCTGGAGGAGGTTACAGAGATAGGGAGGGGGCGAGGGCCATGGAGGGATTTGAACATGAGGCTGAGAATTGTAATGCTGAATGTCCTCCTCCTGTTCCTATGAGCGCTGCTTTGTGCGATACAAAATTAGCTGTTTGGTGAAGTAATGGAAAGAGTTGGTGAGGGTAGTCTGGTGGATGTTCTGTATATGGACTTTCAAAAGGCATATGATAAATTATCACATAATAGACTTGTTAGTAAAATTAAGGCGCATGGGATTAAAGATGCAGTGGCTGCATGGATACAAGATTGTCTAAAGGACAGAAAGCAGAGAGTGCTGGTGAACGGTTGTTTTTCAGACTGGAGGGAAGTATACTGTGGTGTCCCCCAGGGGTCAGTATTGGGACCACTGCTCCTTCTCATATATATTAATGAGTTGGTCTTGGGTGTACAGGGCATAGTTTCAAAGCTTGCAGATGACACGAATCTGGGAAATGTAGTAAATAGTGAGGAGGATAGTAACAGATTTCAGGAGGATGTAGACAGGCAGGTGAAATGGGCAGACAGGTGGCAGATGAAGTTTAACGCAATGAAGGGTAAAGTGATACATTTTGGGAGGAAGAATGAGGAGAGGCAATATAAACTAAATGGTACAATCCTAAAGGGGGTGCAGGGACAGAGAGACCTGGGGGTATATGTACACAAGTCATTGAAGGTGGCAGGACAGGTTGAGAAGGCTGTTAAAAAGCATATGGGATCCTTGGCTTTATGAATAGAGGTGTAGAGTACAAAAGCAAGGAAGTTATGCTAAACCGTTATAAAACACTGGCTAGGCCACAGCTGGAGTATTGTGTTCAATTCTGGGCACCACACTTTAGGAAGGATGTCAAGGTGTTGGAGAGGGTGCAGAGGAGATTGACCAGAATGGTACCAGGGATGAGGGACTTCAGTGATGTGGAGAGACTGGAGAAGCTGGGGTTGTTCTCCTTAGAGCAGAGAAGGTTAAGGGGAGATTGACCAGAATGGTACCAGGGATGAGGGACTTCAGTGATGTGGAGAGACTGGAGAAGCTGGGGTTGTTCTCCTTGGAGCAGAGAAGGTTAAGGGGAGATTTGATAGAGGTGTTCAAAATCATGAGGGGTTTTGATGGAGTAAATAAGGAGAAACTGTTTCCAGTGGCAGGAGGGTCGGTAACCAGAGGACACAGATTGAAGGTGATTGGCAAAAGAACCAGAGGGGGAGATGAGGAGAATGTTTTTTACGCAGCGAGTTGTTGTGATCTGGAATGCGCTGCCTGAAAGGGCGGTGGAAGCAGATTCAATAGTAACTTTCAAAAGGGAATTGGAGAAATACACGAAGGGTTAACATTTTCAGAGCTATGGGGAACGAGCAGGGGAGTGGGACTAATTGGCAGCTCTTTCACAGAACAGGCACAGGCACGATGGGCTGAACGGCCTCCTTCTGTGCTGTATCACTCTACGAGGCTATAACCAACCCCCCAATCCGCTCTCCTCCCCTCACCCAGGCTCCATCTGCCGACAGCGACAGGGCTTCTGTCTCCGACACCTCGCCTCGTGATCCCCTCGCCGGAAGATGTCGAAGACGGTCAAAGTGAAGAACGAATATACCGAGACCATGATGGTCACTTTGGAAGGTTGTGGTTGCAACCCGTCGAAGTTTGATATCAGTAACGATGAAACAAAGACTTTCAAGTACAACGGTGGTGACGTGACAATCAAGGCAGAGGCCCAAAGAAGTGATACGAATGACAAAGAGACCTTCAAAAATCCAAGAACCATCCTGATCAAGAGTGGGTGGTTCTGGGGAATTAATATTACAGCGACCTAGTGATGGGTGACGAGTAACCCTTCGTCGGCCCCGGGCATGAATCTCACCTTGTTCCCCGCACGCTAATAAAGGGATCAATTACACGTTGCTTGTTTGCCTCTGTCTCTAACAACTCCGGGTTTTCAGACATCAGCCGGGACTTCGCTGACCTGGGTGGGTCCGGGGCGGGCGAGGTGGGTGGCGGGTCCCGACCCTGCTGCTGGTTCCATCCCGCTCTGCCAAGTGAATTTCCCTCGATTTGGGGGGGGGGGCTTGTCAAGCCCCACCCAGCGCGCCTCCCCGGCCCAATTAGAGGAAGCGGGGTCTGGTGACGTCGTTGGACGGCCCGTCACCAGCCGACTTCCTTGAAGGGACCAGGTCCAACGTTCTCTTGACGTTTGCGCTGTCAGCGTTCTGCCGCACTGAGACGCGGCAACGACCAACGAGCGCTGCTCAGCGCTGCGGGGCTGGACTGTGGGACGAGCGGAATGGACCACTCGCCCCGCCCAACAGCTCACAGAGTTCAGACTTGAGACTTCTGAGAAATTACACCAGACACACTGGCTCTGCCTTTAACCTTTTATTGTTGCTAAGACAGACTCAAAACCCCAACCACTATTCGAGCAGTCCACCAATAACGTTACAGGGAATCGTACATACAACCGCCCGCGGAGGATCAGTCCAGCGCTGATTGTAGGCCACGTCCTTTCGATGGCAGCTCTTCGCCTCGAGACCCTCAGCCAGGCCCGTCCTTCCGACTGAAGTGCCGATATTCTTCGTCACGGGTTTTTATAGAGTTTTCCTCGTTGCTTTCAGTAAATCAATCATTCAGAGATGGTGAGATGTTCCTTTAACGTTCGACCGGAGTTGTTGGAGCTGCCGAACGTTCACACTCACACATCCTCTGTGGCTGTCCATTAATTGCCTTTATCAAAGCCCCAAATTGTTCATTCACTCACAAGAGTTGACCAAAGTGGCGGAAAACCACTTGGTCACATTCCACGTGTCACGTCACATCCTGCATTTCAGATCTTCAAAGGTTTGACTCCTCCCCTTCAGCCACCAAAAATCGTTCTACAATTTTGCGGCCGGTTTTGTGGTAGACGCGATGTCTGCAAATCTAAGGGGGTTTGTTTATCTCTGTTGTCTATGACTACCCCTGCAGTCACAACATTTGTTCTGTCAGTATCGGCTGATCCAAAACCCAGCTCTTGCCATATCTCCATCACATACACACTTCCAAATACAACAGTGCATTTTGAAAGCACATTTGCACCTAAATGTTAGCTGCCTCTTAGTAAAGCACATCAAAGCACATTCCATGTCCACTTATCAGTGAAAGACCATCTGTTACAACTTTATGTCACTTCGAACAAATCTTTTGGCCAGGCAAAGCATTTTAATATATCCCAAAATTAAAAATGAAGGGTCTGTGTTAGCCTACAGCAGCACTGAGGGAGCGCCGCAATGTCGGAGGGGCGGTACTGAGGGAGCGTCGCACTGTCGGAGGGGCGGTACTGAGGGAGCGCCGCACTGTCGGAGAGGCAGTACTGAGGGAGCGCCGCACTGTCAGAGGGGCGGTACTGAGGGAGCGCCGCACTGTCGGAGGGGCAGTACTGAGGGAGCGCCGCACTGTCGGAGGGGCAGTACTGAGGGAGCGCTGCACTGTCGGAGGGGCAGCACTGAGGGAGCGCCGCACTGTCGGAGGGGCAGTTCTGAGGGAGTGGCGCACTGTCAGAGGGGCGGTACTGAGGGAGCGCCGCACTCTCGGAGAGGCAGTAAGTTTGGGAGCGCTGCACTGTCGGAGGGGCAGTACTGAGGGAGCACCGCACTGTGGGAGGAGCAGTACTGAGGGAGCGCCGCACTGTCGGAGGGGCAGTACTGAGGGAGTGCTGCACTGTCGGAGGGGCAGTACTGAGGGAGTGCCGCACTGTCGGAGGGGCAGTACTGAGTGAGCGCCGCACTGTCGGAGGGGCAGCACTGAGGGAGCGCTGCACTGTCGGAGGGGCAGTACTGAGGGAGCGCTGCACTGTCGGAGGGGCGGTACTGAGTGAGTGCCGAACTGTCGGAGGTGCATTACTGAGGGAGCGCCGCACTGTCGGAGGGGCAGTACTGAGGGAGCGCAACACTGTCGGAGGGGCAGTACCGAGGGAGCTCCACACTGTCGGAGGGGCAGTACTGAGGGAGCACCGCACTGTCGGAGGGGCAGTACTGAGGGAGTGCTGCACTGTCGGAGATAGATGTATATACTCTAGGACTCAAGCCCCATAATCCAGGCCGACACTCCCCGGTGCCAGTACTGAGGGAGAGCTGCACTGTCAGAGTTGGATGTACATACGCTGGGACTCGAGCTCCATAATCCAGGCCCACACTCCCCGGTGCCAATACTGAGGGAGTGTTGCACTGTCGGAGGGGCATTACTGAGGGAGCGCTGCACTGTCGGAGGGGCAGCACTGATGGAGCACCGCACTGTCGGAGGGGCAGTACTGAGGGAGCTCTGCACTGTCGGAAGGGCGGTACTGAGGGAGCGCCGTACTGTCGGAGGGGCAGTACTGAGCAAGCGCCGCACTGTCAGAGGGACAGTACGGAGGGAGCGCCGCACTGTCGGAGGGGCAGTTCTGAGGGAGTGGCGCACTGTCGGACGGGCAGTACTGAGGGAGTGCTGCCCTGTCGGAGGGGCAGTACTGAGGGAGCGCCGCACTCTCGGAGAGGCAGTACTGAGGGAGCACCGCACTGTCGGAGGGGCAGTACTGAGGGAGCGCCGCACTGTCGGAGGGGCAGTACTGAGGGAGCGCCGCAATCTCGGAGGGGCAGTACTGAGGGAACGCTGCACTGCCGGAGGGGCAGTACTGAGGGAGCGCCACATTGTCGGAGGGGCTGTACTGAGGGAGCGCTGCACTGTCGGAGGGGTAGTACAGAGGGAGCGCCGCACTATCGGAGGTAGATATATATACTCCAGGACTCAAGTCCCATAATCCAGGCCGACACTCCCCGGTTTCAGTATTGAGGGAGAGCTGCACTGTCAGAGTTGGATGTACATACTCTAGGACTCGAGCTCCATAATCCAGGCCCACACTCCCCGGTGCCAATAATGAGGGAGCGTTGCACTGTCGGAGAGGCAGTACTGAGGGAGTCCCGCACTGTCGGAGGGGCGGTACTGAGTGAGTGCCACACTGTTGGAGGGGCATTACTGAGGGAGCACCGCACTGTCGGAGGGGCAGTACTGAGGGAGTGCCGCACTGTCGGAGGGGCGGTACGGAGGGAGTGCCGCATTGTCGGAGGAACAGTACTGAGGGAGCTCCAAGTGTGGTCTAACCAAGGCATATGGAGACCAGAGCTGTGCACAGTGCTCCAAGTGTGGTCTAACCAAGGGATATGGAGACCAGAACTGTGCACAGTGCTCCATGTGTGGTCTAACCAAGGTATATGGAGACCAGAACTGTGCACAGAGCTCCAAGTGTGGTCTAACCAAGGTATATGGAGACCAGAACTGTGCACAGTGCTCCAAGTGTGGTCTAACCAAGGTATATGGAGACCAGAACTGTGCACAGTGCTCCAAGTGTGGTCTAACCAAGGCATATGGAGACCAGAACTGTGCACAGTGCTCCAAGTGTGGTCTAACCCAGGTATATGGAGACCAGAACTGTGCACAGTGCTCCAAGTGTGGTCTAACCAAGGTATATGGAGACCAGGACTGTGCACAGTGCTCCAAGAGTTGTCTAACCAAGGCATATGGAGACCAGAACTGTGCACAGTGCTCCAAGTGTGGTCTAACCAAGGTATATGGAGACCAGAACTGTGCACAGTGCTCCAAGTGTGGTCTAACCAAGGTATATGGAGACCAGAACTGTGCACAGTTCTGCCAACAGATTCAAGGCGATTCGATATTTTCCTGCCGGGAGTTTAATTAATCGCCTCTGATGTTTAGCCCGCTCAGATATCATCCACAAATATGTATGGGATAGGTACTCGCCGCAGAATACCCAGCATCTGACCTGCTCTTCTAAACTCCAGAGAGTATAGGCCCAATCTACTCAATCTCTCCTCATAGGACAGCCCTCTCATCCCAGGGATCAATCTAGTGAACCTTCGTTGCACCGCCTCTAAGGCAAGTATATCCTTCCTTCGGTAAGGAGACCAAAACTGTGCACAGTACTCCATCCCCAGCATCGAAGCTTTGAGCACACTTGATCAGCTCCGATGGACGGGCCACATCGTCCGCATGCCCGATACGAGACTCCCAAAACAAGCGCTCTTTCGGAGCTCCGACACGGCAAGAGAGCCCCAGGTGGGAGAGAAAACGCTTCAAGGACACCTTCAAAGCCTACTTGAAAAAGTGTAACATCCCCACCGACACCTGGGAATCCCTGGCCCAAGACCGCACAAAGTGGAGGAGAAGCATCCGGGAAGGCGCCGAACACCTCGAGTCTCTTCGCCGGGAGCAAGCGGGAGCCAAGCGCAAACAGCGGAAGGAGCGCACGTCAACCCAAGCACCCCACACCCACCCACCCCCTTCAACCACCGTCTGCCCCACCTGTGACAGAGACTGTAGGTCCCGCATTGGACTCATCAGTCACCTGAGAACTCATTTTTAGTGTGGAAGCAAGTCATCCTCGGTTCCGAGGGACTGCCTAAGAAGAAGAAGAAGACAGCACTCCAGGTGTGGTCGCCCTCCTTTCTATATTAAAAGTCTTGCTCTCTTTTTCGATCCCGTGTTCTATTCATTCATTTGGGCATCGTTGGCAAGGCCGTCATTTATTGCCCTTCCCTCGAGAAGGTGGCGCTGAGCCTCCTTTTTCAACTGTGTTTCGCTGGGCCCTTGCAGAGGGGCAGTGAAGAGACAATCACATTGCTGTGGGTCTGGAGTCACATATAGGCCAGACCGGGTAAGGGCAGCAGATTTCCTTCCCTAAAGGACATCAGTGAACCATGATGGGTTTTTACAACAATCCGATAGTTTCGTGGTCACCATTACTGATACTGGCTTTTTAATTCCAGATTTGTTTAATTAACTGAATTTGGATTACCTCGCTGTCGTGGTGGGATTTGAGCTTGAACCCCTCCATCGTTAGTGCAGGCCTGTGGATTACTAGTCCAGGAACATAACCACGGTGCTACCATTCCTTCGACTCCTCCGCCCATCTTCCCAGAAGGAGCCCATTCGGCCCATCGTGTCCGCGCCGTCCGACAAAGAGCTATCCAGCCTAATCCAACTTTCCAGCTCTTGGTCCGTAGCCCTGTTGCACTTCAAGTGCATCTCCAAGCACCGTTTAACTGCAATGAGGGTTTAAGATCATTAGAAATAGGAGCAGGAATAGGCCACTTGGCCCCTCGAGCCTGCTCCGCCATTCAATAAGATCATGGCTGATCTGATCTTGGGCTCAAAGCCACTTCCCTGCCCGCTCCCCATAACCCTTCACCCCCTTATCTTGCAAAAATCTGTCTATCTCCACCTTAAATGTATTTAATGACCCAGCCTCCACGGCTCTCTGGGGCAGAGAATTCCACAGATTTACGACCCTCTGAGAGAAGAAACTCCTCCCCATCTCAGTTCTAAAAGGGCGACCCTTTATTCTGAGACTGTGCCCCCGCGTTCTAGATTTCCTCACAAGAGGAAACATCTTCTCTGCATCTACCCTGTCGAGCCCCCTCAGTATCTTATATGCTTCAATAAGATCACCTCTCATTCTTCAAAATTCCAATGAGTATAGACCCAACCTGCTCAAGCTTTCTTCATAAGTCAACCCCCTCATCATAGAATCATAGAATTATAGAAAGTTACAGCACGGAAGGAGGCCATTTCGGCCCATCGTGTCCGCGCCGGCCAACAAAGAGCTATCCAGCCTAATCCCACTTCCCAGCTCTTGGTCCGTAGCCCTGCAGGTTACAGCATCCCAAGTGCACATCCAAGTACTTTTTAAATGTGGTTAGGGTTCCTGCCTCTACCACCCTTTCAGGCAGTGAGTTCCAGACCCCCACAACCCTCTGGGTGAAGACATTTCCCCTCAAATCCCCTCTAAACCTTCTACTAATTACTTTATATCTGTGCCCCCTGGTTTTTGACCCCTCTGCTAAGGGAAATAGGTCCTTTCTATTCACTTTATCTAGGCCCCTCATAATTTTATACACCTCAATAATGTCTCCCCTCAGCCTCCTCTGTTCCAAGGAAAACAGACCCAGCCTATCCAGTCTTTCCTCATAGCTAAGATTCTCTACTCCTGGCAACATCCTTGTAAATCTCCTCTGTACCCTCTCGAGTGCAATCACATCTTTCCTGTAATGTGGTAACTAGAACTGCACGCAGTACTCTAGCTGAGGCCTAACTAGTGTTTTATACAGTTGAAGCATAACCCCCCTGTTCTTGTATTCTATGCCACGGCTAATAAAGGCAAGCATTCCGTATGCCTTCTTAACCACCTTATCTACCTGGCCTACTACCTTCAGGGATCTGTGGACATGCACTCCAAGGTCCCTTTGTTCCTCTACACTACTCAGTGTCCTACCATTTAATGTGTATACCCTTGTTAGCCCTCCCCAGATGCATTACCTCACACTTCTCCGGATTGAATTCCATTTGCCACTGTTCTGCCCACCTGACCAGTCCATTGATATCTTCCTGCAGTCTACAGCTTCCTTCTTCAGTATCAACCAGACAGCCGATTTTAGTATCAGCTGCAAACTTCTTAATCGTACCCCCTATATTCAATACTGGATCATTGATATATACCACAAAAAGCAAGGGACCTAGTACTGAGCCCTGCGGAACCCCACTGGAAACCAAACATTTGAATATTCTCTGAACTGCCTCCAATGCAAGTATATCCTTCCTTAAATAAGGAGACCAAAACTGTACGCAGTACTCAAGGTGTGATCTCACCAACGCCCTGTACAGTTGTAGCAGGACTTCCCTACTTTTATACTCCAACCCCCTTGCAATAAAGGCCAACATTCCATTTGCCTTTTTGATTACTTGCTGTACCTGCATGCTAACTTTTTGTGTTTCATGCACAAGGACCCCCAGGTCCCTCTGAACTGTAGCATTTTGTAATCTCTCTTCCATTTAAAGAATAATTGGCTTTTTTATTTTTCCTGCCAAAGTGGATAACCTCGCACTTTCCCACATTATACTCCATCTGCCAAATGTTTGCCCACTCACTTAGCCTGTCTGTATCCCTTTGCAGATTCTTTGAGTTCTCTGCACAACTTGCTTTCCCACCCATCTTTGTATCATCCACAAACTTTCCACAGCTTTCTGACTCTACCACCTTTTCAGGCAGTGAGTTCCAGACCCCCACCACCTTCTGGGTAAAAAAAGTTCCCCTCAAATCCCCTCTAAACCTTCTACCAATTACTTTAAATCTCTGCCCCCTGGTTATTGACCTGTCTGCTAAGGGAAATAGGTCCTTCCTATCCACTCTATCTAGGCCCCTCATCATTTTATACACCTCAATTAAATCTCCCCTCAACCTCCTCTGATCCAAAGAAAACAACCTCAGCCTATCCAATCTTTCCTCATCGCTAAAATTCCCCAGCCCTGGCAACATCCTCGTAAATCTCCTCTGTACCCTCTCCAGTGCGATCACATCCTTCCTGTAATGTGTTGACCAGGACTGTACGCTGTACTCTAGCTGTGGACCGACATATGTGACTCCAGACCCACAGCAATGTGGTTGACTCTTAACTGCCCCTCTGCAATGGCCCAGCGAAACACGCAGTTGTATAAGGAGGCTCAGCACCACCTTCTCAAGGGATGGCCAATAAATGCCGGCCTTGCCAGCGTCGCCCACATCCCCTGAATGAATACAAAAAAAACATTAGAACACAAGATCGAAAAAGAGAGCAAGGGGGAAAAATTCAGTTGGTTGCGCCTCCCGTTAGCGCCTTAAGAGGGCGCTAATGGGGCGCAAAGCATCTAGCGCCCAGGCGCGGCGATGTTTGCGCCGCGCGCGAAATTAACTAGACATTTTGCGGCGGCGCTAAACACTACCGCCACGATCTCCTGCGCCGGCAGATCATGACGTCACTCGAGTGCGCAATGCCCCAGTATCGCCCCGGAGCGGATATTGAGTGGCGCCCCCTGCCTTACCGCCTGACGCTAGCAACGACAGGTTGAGGGGAGCGTTCTGCAGTCATGAAGGGAAAGGGGGAGCGCTATTTAAAGGTGACCACTTCCTGCCTTTTATTGTTGGTGCCATTTTTGAACTACGCATTCTGAGAGAGAGAGGGAGAGACTTCTGGAGAGATTCAACGTTGTGTGAAGGAGTTTTGGGTACTGAGCAGCACTTTGCAGGTTCATTTTGATTTGCCATTCTTTGTATCGATTTAGCAGAGACTGTGGGGGCTGCACTCTGAGCTCTTGGCCTGGTACTCTCCATTGTTCTTTCCAGCACATTTGATGTGCAGGTCTCTCCAGGCCGAGATTCAAGGCTGCAATGAGCAGGATGTGGATGGAAAGCAAGATTAACCATCCCCTTTAAGAACTGGCCCGTGCCATTGCGTGTGTGTTCCATTGCTGATTGACATTACATGAGCTTCGTCAGCGCTCTGAGGTAGCGCCTCGCTCCTCGGCCTTTGCGCCTTAAGACAGGTGTGAAGCGCCTGATTTAGCGCTGCAATCACCTCCAGGGGCGATAAAAGTCAAGTTTGCATTCGGTGGTGATAATTAGCACCAGGCGCTGATCTTTGCGCCCGGTCGATAATTGCGCCCCAAATGGGGCGATACTGAATTTGTCCCCCCAAGACTTTTAATATGAAAGGAGGGAGACCACACCTGGAGTGCTGTGCACAGTTTTGGTCTCCTTACCTAAGGAAGGGCATACATGCCTTGGAGGTTATGCAACAAAGGTTCACTAGATTACAAGGGAATGGAGCATAAAAGTAGGGAAGTCCTGCTACAACTGTACAGGGCGTTGGTGAGATCACACCTTGAGTACTGCGTACAGTTTTGGTCTCCTGATTTAAGGAAGGATATACTTGCATTGGAGGAAGTTCAGCGACGATTCACTAGGTTAATTCCAGAGATGAGGGGGTTGACTTATGAAGAAAGGTTGGGCAGGCTGGGCCTATACTCATTGAAATTTAGAAGAATGAGAGGTGATCTTATTGAAGCATATAAGATACTGAGGGGGCTCGACAAGGTAGATGCAGAGAGGATGTTTCCTCTTGTGGGGAAACCTAGAACTCGGGGGCACAGTCTCAGAATAAAGGGTCGCCCTTTTAGAACTGAGATGAGGAGGAATTTCTTCTCTCAGAGGGTCGTAAATCTGTGGAATTCTCTGCCCCAGAGAGCCGTGGAGACTGGGTCATTAAATACATTTAAGGTGGAGATAGACAGATTTTTACAAGATAAGAATCATAGAATTATAGAAAGTTACAGCACGGAAGGAGGCCATTTCGGCCCATCGTGTCCGCGCCGGCCAACAAAGAGCTATCCAGCCTAATCCCACTTCCCAGCTCTTGGTCCGTAGCCCTGCAGGTTACAGCATCCCAAGTGCACATCCAAGTACTTTTTAAATGTGGTTAGGGTTCCTGCCTCTACCACCATTTCAGGCAGTGAGTTCCAGACCCCCACAACCCTCTGGGTGAAGAAATTTCCCCTCAAATCCCCTCTAAACCTTCCCCCAATTACTTTAAATCTGTGCCCCCTGGTTTTTGACCCCTCTGCTAAGGGAAATAGGTCCTTTCTATCCACTTTATCTAGGCCCCTCATAATTTTATACACCTCAATAATGTCTCCCCTCAGCCTCCTCTGTTCCAAGGAAAACAGATCCAACCTATCCAGTCTTTCCTCATAGCTAAGATTCTCTACTCCCGGCAACATCCTTGTAAATCTCCTCTGTACCCTCTCTAGTGCAATCACATCTTTCCTGTAATGTGGTGACCAGAACTGCATGCAGTACTCTAGCTGAGGCCTAACTAGTGTTTTATACAGTTGAAGCATAACCCCCCATCTCTTGCATTCTATGCCACGGCTAATAAAGGCAAGCATTCCATATGCCTTCTTAACCACCTTATCTACCTGGCCTGCTTCCTTCAGGGATCTGTGGACATGCACTCCAAGGTCCCTTTGTTCCTCTACACTACTCAGTGTCCTACCATTTAATGTGTATTCCCTTTCCTTGTTAGCCCTCCCCAAATGCATTACCTCACACTTCTCCGGATTGAATTCCATTTGCCACTGTTCTGCCCACCTGACCAATTTATTGATATCTTCCTGCAGTCTACAGCTTCCTTCTTCAGTATCAACCACACAGCCGATTTTAGTATCATCTGCAAACTTCTTAATCATACCCCCTATATTCAATACTGGATCATTGATATATACCACAAAAAGCAAGGGACCCAGTACTGAGTCCTGCGGAACCCCACTGGAAACAGCCTTCCAGTCACAAAAACACCCATCAACCATTACCCTCTGCTTCCTGTCTCCGAGCCAGTTTTGAATCCAATTTGACACTTTGCCCTGGCTCCCATGGGCTTTTAACTTTGTGACCAGTCTGCCATGTGGAACCTTATCAAAAGCCTGGCTAAAGTTCATATAAACTACATCAAACGCACTACCCTCATCTACCCTCCTTGTTACCTCCTCAAAAATTTCAATCACGTTTGTCAGACACGACCTTCCCTTAACAAATCCGTGCTGACTATCCTTGATTAATTCGTGTCTTTCGAAATGAAGACTTATCCTGTCCACCACCGCGGTTAGGCTGACTGGCCTGTAATTACTCGGTCGATCCTTTTCTCCCTTTTTAAACAAGGGTACCATATTAGCAGTCCTCCAGTCCTCCGGCACCACACCTGAAGCCAGAGATGATTGAAAAATGATGGTCAGGGCCTCTGCTATTTCCTCTTTTGCTTCGCTTAACAGCCTGGGCTCCATTTCATCCGGGCCTGGGGATTTATCCAGTGGGATAAAGGAGTGAAGGGTTATGGGGAGCGGGCAGGGAAGTGGCTTTGAGCCCAACATCAGATCAGCCATGATCTTATTGAATGGCGGAGCAGGCTCGAGGGGCCAAGAGGCCTATTCCTGCTCCTATTTCTTATGTTCTTAGATTGATTCCTGGGATGAGAGGGCTGTCCTATGAGGAGAGATTGAGTAGATTGGGCCGATACTCTTTGGAGTTTAGAAGAATGAGAGGTGATCTCATTGAAAGGTATAAGATTCTGAGGGGGATTGACAGGGTAGATGCAGGGAGGCTGTTTCCCCCTTTGACTGGAGAGTCTAGAACCAAGGGTCACAGTCTCAGGATAAGGGGTCGGCCATTTAGGACTGAGATGAGGAGGAATTTCTTCACTCAGAGGGTGGTGAATCTTTGGAATTCTCTACCCCAGAGGGCTGTGGAGGCTCAGTCGTTGAGTATATTCGAGGCTGAGATCGATAGATTTTTGGACTCTAGGGGAATCGAGGGATATGGGGATCGGGCGGGAAAGTGGAGTTGAGGTCGATGATCAGCCATGATCTCATTGAATGGCGGAGCAGGTTCGAGGGGCTGAACGGCCGTCTCCTGCTCCTAATTCTTATCTTCTGATGTTCTTACTCTCGGAAGCGAAGGCAGCAATTTTCAGTTCTGCACCACATTGTAAAAAGACAGGGGTTTACCCTGGCCTTGCATTGGCAAGTTTTTCAGATCAAACCGTCCATTCCATATTTAAACTCTCCAGTGGTTTCCACAGAGATGTCGGCAGAATCTCAGATCCCCTTTTGTCCGAAGACCACTTCAGTATTTCAGACCACAGTCGATGTCAAGAACGGAGGGTGCTGACACAGGTTAGATACAGAGTAAAGCTCCCTCTACACTGTCCCATCAAACACTCCCAGGGCAGGTACAGCACGGGGTTAGATACAGAGTAAAGCTCCCTCTACACTGTCCCATCAAACACTCCCAGGGCAGGTACAGCACGGGGTTAGATACAGAGTAAAGCTCCCTCTACACTGTCCCATCAAACACTCCCAGGGCAGGTACAGCACAGGTTAGATACAGAGTAAAGCTCCCTCTACACTGTCCCATCAAACACTCCCAGGGCAGGTACAGCATGGGTTAGATACAGAGTAAAGCTCCCTCTACACTGTCCCATCAAGCACTCCCAGGGCAGGTACAGCACAGGTTAGATACAGAGTAAAGCTCCCTCTACACTGTCCCATCAAACACTCCCAGGGCAGGTACAGCACGGGGTTAGATACAGAGTAAAGCTCCCTCTACACTGTCCCATCAAGCACTCCCAGGGCAGGTACAGCACAGGTTAGATACAGAGTAAAGCTCCCTCTACACTGTCCCATCAAACACTCCCAGGGCAGGTACAGCACGGGTTAGATACAGAGTAAAGCTCCCTCTACACTGTCCCATCAAACACTCCCAGGGCAGGTACAGCACGGGGTTAGATACAGTGTAAAGCTCCATCTACACTGTCCCATCAAACACTCCCAGGGCAGGTACAGCACGGGGTTAGATACAGTGTAAAGCTCCCTCTACACTGTCCCATCAAACACTCCCAGGGCAGGTACAGCACGGGGTTAGATACAGAGTAAAGCTCCCTCTACACTGTCCCATCAAACACTCCCAGGGCAGGTACAGCACGGGTTAGATACAGAGTAAAGCTCCCTCTACACTGTCCCATGAAACACTCCCAGGGCAGGTACAGCACGTGTTAGATACAGAGTAAAGCTCCCTCTACACTGTCCCATCAAACACTCCCAGGGCAGGTACAGCACGGGTTAGATACAGAGTAAAGCTCCCTCTACACTGTCCCATCAAACACTCCCAGGGCAGGTACAGCACGGGGTTAGATACAGAGTAAAGCTCCCTCTGCACTGTCCCATCAAACACTCCCAGGGCAGGTACAGCACGGGTTAGATACAGAGTAAAGCCCCCTCTACACTGTCCCATCAAACACTCCCAGGGCAGGTACAGCACGGGTTAGATACAGAGTAAAGCTCCCTCTACACTGCCCCATCAAACACTCCCAGGGCAGGTACAGCACGGGGTTAGATACAGAGTAAAGCTCCATCTACACTGTCCCATCAAACGCTCTCAGGGCAGGTACAGCACGGGGTTAGATGCAGAGTAAAGCTCCCTCTACACTGTCCCATCAAACACTCCCAGGGCAGGTACAGCACGGGGTTAGATACAGAGTAAAGCTCCCTCTACACTGTCCCATCAAACACTCCCAGGACAGGTACAGCACGGGTTAGATACAGAGTAAAGCTCCCTCTACACTGACCCATCAAACGCTCTCAGGGCAGGTACAGCACGGGGTTAGATACAGAGTAAAGCTCCCTCTACACTGTCCCATCAAACACTCCCAGGGCAGGTACAGCACGGGGTTAGATACAGAATAAAGCTCCCTCTACACTGACCCATCAAACGCTCTCAGGGCAGGTACAGCACGGGGTTGGATACAGAGTAAAGCTCCCTCTACACTGTCCCATCAAACACTCCCAGGGCAGGTACAGCACGGGGTTAGATACAGAGTAAAGCTCCCTCTACACTGTCCCATCAAACACTCCCAGGACAGGTACAGCACGGGTTAGATACAGAGTAAAGCTCCCTCTACACTGACCCATCAAACGCTCTCAGGGCAGGTACAGCACGGGGTTAGATACAGAGTAAAGCTCCCTCTACACTGTCCCATCAAACACTCCCAGGGCAGGTACAGCACGGGGTTAGATACAGAATAAAGCTCCCTCTACACTGACCCATCAAACGCTCTCAGGGCAGGTACAGCACGGGGTTGGATACAGAGTAAAGCTCCCTCTACACTGTCCCATCAAACACTCCCAGGGCAGGTACAGCACGGGGTTAGATAAAGAGTAAAGCTCCCATTGGGCCCCTCGAGCCTGCTCCGCCATTCAATGAGATCATGGCTGATCTTCGACCTCAACTCCACCTTCCCGCCCAATCTCCATATCCCTCGATTCCCCAAGAGTCCAAAAATCTATCGATCTCAGCCTTGAATATACTCAACGACTGAGCCTCCACAGCCCTCTGGGGTAGAGAATTCCAAAGATTCACCACCCTCTGAGTGAAGAAATTCCTCCTCATCTCAGTCCTAAATGGCCGACCCCTTATCCTGAGACTGTGACCCCTGGTTCGAGACTCTCCAGCCAGGGGTGAAACAGTCTCTCAGCATCAGTTTGCTCGCTGCACACGTTTGGAAGAGAGATGCAGGAATTTGTGTCGCAGAATTTCATTGTGTCAGGATCATTCTGTAAGTTTTAACCGGCATGAAGACTTTTCAGAATAAAGTAAAGTGCCGTTGGGATGTTTTTCATGCGACTAAGTTTTTTTTCAAATTGACAGGAAAACTGCGAGAGACAGGGGACAACAGATTTCACATTCTGTTCACTGCAGAGAAGTGAAACCATCTCACAGGCAGTGATTTTCAGTGTCTAGCATCAGATTAACTCTGCTTATAGATTCACAATGCAACAATTTATACATTACTGGCACCGGGGAGTGTGGGCCTGGATTATGGGGCTCGAGTCCTAGAGTATATACATCTACCTCCGACAGTGCAGCACTCCCTCAGTACTGGCACCGGGGAATGTGGGCCTGGATTATGGTGCTCATGTCCTAGAGTATATACACCTACCTCCGACAGTGCAGCACTCCCTCAGTACTGGCACCGGGGAGTGTGGGCCTGGATTATGGAGCTCGAGTCCTGGAGTATATACATCTACCTCCGACAGTGCAGCGCTCCCTCAGTACTGGCACCGGGGAGTGTGGGCCTGGATTATGGAGCTCGAGTCCTGGAGTATCTATATCTGCCTCCGACAGTGCAGTGCTCCCTCAGTTCTGACACCGGGGAGTTCAAAGTGTGGTCTAACCAAGGTATATGGAGACCAGGATGTGCACAGTGCTCCAAGTGTGGTCTAACCAAGGTACATGGAGACCAGAACTGTTCACAATGCTCCAAGTGTGGTCTAACTAAGGTATAAGGAGACCAGGACTGTGCACAATGCTCCAAGTGTGGTCTAACCAAAGTATATGGAGACCAGAACTGTGCATATTGCTCCAAGTGTGGTCTAACCAAGGTATATGGTGACCAGAACTGTGCACAGTGCTCCAAGTGTGGCCTAACCAAGGTATATGGTGACCAGAACTGTGCACAGTGCTCCAAGTGTGGTCTAACCAAGGTATATGGAGACCAGAACTGTGCACAGTGCTCCAAGTGTGGTCTAACTAAGGTATAAGGAGACCAGGACTGTGCACAATGCTCCAAGTGTGGTCTAACCAAGGTATATGGAGACCAGAACTGTGCATATTGCTCCAAGTGTGGTCTAACCAAGGTATATGGCGGCCAGAACTGTGCACAGTGCTCCAAGTGTGGTCTAACCAAGGTATATGGAGACCAGGACTGTGCACAGTGCTCCAAGTGTGCTCTAATCATGGTTCGATACTAGTTTAACATAACTTCCCTCCTTTTCAATTCTATCCCTCTAGAAATAAACCCTAGTGCTTGGTTTGCCTTTTTTATGGCCTTGTTAACCTGCGTCAATACATTTAGTGATTGGTGTATTCCAGTTAAATAGATTTTAAAAATGTATTCATAGGATGTGGGCATCGCTGGCAAGGCCGGCATTTATTGCCCATCCCTAATTGCCCTTCAGAAGGTGGTGGTGAGCCTCCTTCTTGAACCGCTGCAGTCCATGTGGTGAAGGTGCTCCCACAGTGCTGTTAGGGAGGGAGTTCCAGGATTTTGACCCAGCGACGATGAAGGAACGGCCGATATCTTTCCAAGTCGGGATGGTGTGTGACTTGCAGGGTAACTTGGAGGTGGTGGTGTTCCCATGTGCCTGCTGCCCTTGACCTTCTAAGTGGAAGAGATCGCGGGTTTGGGAGGTGCAGAGTCCAGAGCCAGGGGGGCAGCTGATGGCCTCTCATCTCTCCATGCTTCAGGACTTGGGCCAGCTTTCCCCCACCCCCTAAGGAAGATGGTTGTGGTGGTTGAAAGTCAATCATCACAGCCCCAGGACATCGCTGCAGGAGTTCCTCAGGGCAGTGTCCTAGGCCCAACCATCTTCAGCTGCTTCATCAATGAACTTCCCTCCAACATAAGGTCAGAAATGGGGATGTTCGCTGATGATTGCACAGTGTTCAGCGCCATTCACAACTCCTCAGATAATGAAGCAGTCCATGCCCGCATGCAACAAGTCCTGGATGACGTTCAGGCTTGGGCTGATAAGTGGCAGGTAACATTCGCGCCACACAAGTGCCAGGCAATGACGATCTCCAACAAGCGAGAGTCTAACCACCTCCCCTTGACATTCAATGGCATTACCATCACCGAATCCCCCACTATCAACATCCTGGGGTTCACCATTGACCAGAAACTTAACTGGACCAGCCACATAAATACTGTGGCAACAAGAGCAGGTCAGAGGCTGGGTATTCTGCGGCGAGTGTCTCACCTCCTGACTCCCCAAAGCCTTTCCACCATCCACAAGGCACAAGTCAGGAGTGTGATGGAATACTCTCCACTTGCCTGGATGAGTGCAGCTCCAACAACACTCAAGAAGCTCAACACCATCCAGGACAAAGCAGCCCGTTTGATTGGCACCCCATCCACCACCTTAAACATTCACTCCCTCCACCACCGGCGTACCGTGGCTGCAGTGTGTACCATCTGCAAGATGCACTGCAGCAACTCGCCAAGGCTTCTTCGGCAGCACCTCCCAAACCCGCAACCTCTTCCACCTAGAAGGACAAGGGCAGCAGGCCCATGGGAACACCACCACCTCCAAGTACCTCTCCAAGTCACACACCATCCTGACTTGGAAATATATCGACCGTTCCTTCATCGTCACTGGGTCAAAATCCTGGAACTACCTCCCTAACAGCACTGTGGGAGCACCTTCACCACACGGACTGCAGCGGTTCAAGGAGGCAGCTCATCACCACCTTCTCAATGGCAACTAGGGAGGGGCAATAAATGCTGGCATTGCCAGCGACGCCCACATCCCATAAAGAAATTTAAAAAAAAAAATCCGCCCCCCCTCCCCTTTGTTACTGTTTTGAGGGGGGCTGAATGGCCTCCTGCTGCTCCTGTGTAACAGGCTCGAGGGGTTGAATGGGCCTCCTCCTGTTGCTGTGCAACAGGCTCGAGGGGGCTGAATGGGCCTCCTCCTGTTCCTGTGTAACAGGCTCGAGGGGCTGAATGGGCCTCCTCCTGTTCCTGTGTAACATGCTCGAGGGGCTGAATGGGCCTCCTCCTGTTCCTGTGTAACAGGCTCGAGGGGCTGAATGGGCCACCTCCTGTTCCTGTGTAACAGGCTCGAGGGGCTGAATGGGCCTCCTCCTGTTCCTGTGTAACATGCTCGAGGGGCTGAATGGGCCTCCTCCTGTTCCTGTGTAACAGGCTCGAGGGGCTGAATGGGCCTCCTCCTGTTCCTGTGTAACATGCTCGAGGGGCTGAATGGGCCTCCTCCTGTTCCTGTGTAACAGGCTCGATGGGCTGAATGGGCCTCCTCCTATTCCTGTTTAACAGGCTCGAGGGGCTGAATGGGCCCCCTCCTGTTCCTGTGTAACAGGCTCGAGGGGCTGAATGGGCCTCCTCCTGTTCCTGTGTAACAGGCACGAGGGGGCTGAATGGGCCTCCTCCTGTTCCTGTGTAACAGGCTCGAGGGGCTGAATGGGCCTCCTCCTGTTCCTGTGTAACAGGCTCGAGGGGCTGAATGGGCCTCCTCCTGCTCCTGTGTAACAGGCTCGAGGGGCTGAATGGGCCTCCTCCTGTTCCTGTGTAACAGGCTCGAGGGGTTGAATGGCCTCTTCCTGTTCCTGTGTAACAGGCTCGAGGGGCTGAATAGACCTCCTCCTGTACCTAATGTAACAGGCTCGAGGGGCTGAATTGCCTCCTCCTGTTCTTGTGTAACGGGCTAGAGGGGGCTGAATGGGCCTCCTCCTGTTCCTGTGTAACAGGCTCGAGGGGCTGAATGGGCCTCCTTCTGTTCCTGTATAACGGGCTCGAGGGGCTGAATGAGTCTACACCTGTTCTTTTGTGAATGAATCAAATCTTCGAGGTTAAAGGGAGCTGTGATTGACAGCTCCTTACCCCTCCGACAGTGTGGCGCTCCCTCAGTACTGCCCCTCCGACAGTGTGGCGCTCCCTCAGTACTGCCCCTCCGACAGTGCGGCGCTCCCTCAGTACTGCCCCTCCGACAGTGCGGCGCTCCCTCAGTACCGCCCCTCCGCAAGTGCAGCGCTCCCTCAGTACTGCCCCTCCGACAGTGCGGCGCTCCCTCAGTACTGCCCCTCCGACAGTGCGGCGCTCCCTCAGTACTGCCCCTCTGATACTGCAGCACTCCCTCAGTACTGCCCCTCCGACAGTGCGGCGCTCCCTCAGTACCGCCCCTCCGACAGTGCGGCACTCCATCAGTACTGCCCCACCGACAGCGCGGCGCTCCCTGAGTACTGCCCCTCCGACAGTGCGGCACTCCCTCAGTACTGCCCCTCCGATAGTGCGCGCTCCCTCAGTACCGCCCCTCCGACAGTGCGGCGCTCCCTCAGTACTGCCCATCCGACAGCGTGACGCTCCCTCATACCGCCCCTCCGACAGTGCGGCGCTGAATGGGCCAGCTCCTGTTCCTGTGTAACAGGCTCGAAGGGCTAAATGGGCCTCCTTCTGTTCCTGTGTAACGGGCTCGAGGGGCTGAATGGGCCTCCTCCTGTTCCTGTGTAACAGGCTCGAGGGGCTGAATGGGCCTCCTCCTGTTCCTGTGTAACGGGCTCGAGGGGCTGAATGGGCCTCCACCTGTTCTTTTGTGAATGAATCAAATCCTAGAGGTTAAAGGGAGCTGTGATTGACAGCTCCTTACCCCTCCGACAGTGTGGCACTCCCTCAGTACTGCCCCTCTGACAGTGCAGTGCTCCCTCAGTACTCCCCTCCAACAGTGCGGCGCTCCCTCAGTACTTCCCCTCCAACTGTGCGGCACTCCCTCAGTACTGCCCCTGCGACAGTGCTGCGCTCCCTCAGTACTGCCCCTCCAACAGTGCGGCGCTCCCTCAGTACTTCTCCTACAACAGTGCGGTGCTCCCTCAGTACTGCCCCTCCGACAGTGCTGCGCTCCCTCAGTACTGCCCCTCCGACAGTGCGGCGCTCCCTCAGTACTGCCCCTGCGACAGTGCTGCGCTCCCTCAGTACTGCCCCTCCAACAGTGCGGCGCTCCCTCAGTACTTCTCCTCCAACAGTGCGGTGCTCCCTCAGTACTGCCCCTCCGACAGTGCGGCGCTCCCTCAGTACTGCCCCTCCGACAGTGCGGCGCTCCCTCTGTACTGCCCCTCCGATAGTGCGGCGCTCCCTCAGTACTGCCCCTCCGACAGTGCGGCGCTCCCTCAGTACTGCCCCTCTGACAGTGCTGCACTCCCTCAGTACTGTCCCTCCGACAGTGCGACGCTCCCTCAGTACTGCCCCTCCAACAGTGCGGTGCTCCCTCAGTCCTGCCCCTCCAACAGTGCGGCGCTCCCTCAGTACTGCCCCTCCGACAGTGCGGTGCTCCCTCAGTACTGCCCCTCCGACAGTGCGGAGCTCCCTCAGTATCGCCCCTCCGACAGTCCATGACGAAGAATATCGGCACTTCAGTCAGAAGGAAGGGCCTGGCTGAGGGTCTCGAGGCGAAGAGCTGCCGTCGAAAGGACGTGGCCTACAATCAGTGCTGGACTGATCCTCCGCGGGCGGTTGTATGTACGATTCCCTGTAACGTTATTGGTGGACTGCTCGAATAGTGGTTGGGATTTTGAGTCTGTCTTAGCAACAATAAAAGGTTAAAGGCAGAGCCAGCGTGTCTGGTGTAATTTCTCAGAAGTCTCAAGTCCGAGCTCTGTGAGCTGTTGGGCGGGGCGAGTGGTCCATTCCGCTCGTCCCACAGTCCAGCCCCGCAGCGCTGAGCAGCGCTTGTCGGTCTTTGCCGCGTCTCAGTGCGGCAGAACGCTGACGGCACAAATGTCAAGAGAACGTTGGCCCTGGTCCCTTCAAGGAAGTCGGCTGGTGACGCGTCGGCCAACGCCGTCACCAGACCCCGCTTCCTCTAATTGGGCCGGGGAGGCGCGCTGGGCGGGGCTTAACAAGCCCCCCCCCCAAATCGATAGAAATTCACTTGGCAGAGCGGGATGGAGCCAGCAGCAGGGTCGGGACCCGCCACCCCCCGCGCCCGCCCCGGACCCACCCAGGTCAGCGAAGTCCCGGCCGATGTCTGAAAACCCGGAGTTGTTAGAGACAGAGGCAAACCAGCAACCTGTAATTGATCCCTTTATTAGCGTGCGGGGGACAAGGTGAGATTCATGCCCGGGGCCGGCGAAGGGTTACTCGTCACCCATCAATAGATCGCTGTAATATTAATTCCCTTGATCAGGATGGTTGTTGGATTTTCGAAGGTCTGTTTGTCATTCGTATCACTGCTTTGGGCCTCTGCCTTGATTGTCACATCACCACCGTTGTACTCGAAAGTCTTTGTTTCATCGTTACTGATATCAAACTTCGACGGTTTGCAACCATCACCTTCCAAAGTGACCATCATGGTCTTGCCATGTTCGTTCTTCACTTTGACCTTCTTCGACATCTTCCGGCGAGGGGATCACGAGGCGAGGTATCGGAGACAGAAGCCCTGTCGCTGTCGGCAGATGGAGCCTGGGTGAGGGGAGGAGAGCGGATTGGGGGGTTGGTTATAGCCTCGTAGAATGATACAGCACAGAAGGAGGCCGTTCAGCCCATCGTGCCTGTGCCGGCTCTTTGGTCGAGCTCTCCAATTAGTCCCACTCCCCTGCTCGTTCCCCATAGCCCTGAAAATTTTAACCCTTCGAGTATTTCTCCAATTCCCCTTTTGAAAGTTACTATTGAATCTGCTTCCACCGCCCTTTCAGGCAGCGCGTTCCAGATCACAACAACTCGCTGCGTAAAAATCATTCTCCTCATCTCCCCCTCTGGTTCTTTTGCCAATCACCTTCAATCTGTGTCCTCTGGTTACCGACCCTCCTGCCACTGGAAACAGTTTCTCCTTATTTACTCCATCAAAACCCCTCATGATTTTGAACACCTCTATCAAATCTCCCCTTAACCTTCTCTGCTCCAAGGAGAACAACCCCAGCTTCTCCAGTCTCTCCACATCACTGAAGTCCCTCATCCCTGGTACCATTCTGGTCAATCTCCTCTGCACCCTCTCCAACACCTTGACATCCTTCCTAAAGTGCGGTGCCCAGAATTGAACCCAATACTCCAGCTGTGGCCTAGCCAGTGTTCTATAAAGGTTCAGCATAACTTCCTTGCTTTTGTATTCTGCACCTCTATTAATAAAGTCCAGGATCCCGTATGCTTTTTACTAGCCTTCTCAATATGTCCTGCCACCTTCAATGACTTGTGTGCATCCACCCCCAGGTCTCTCTGTTCCTGCACCCCCTTTAGGATTGTACCATTTAGTTTATATTGCCTCTCCTCATTCTTCCTCCCAAAATGTATCACTTCACACTTCTCTGTGTTAAACTTCATCTGCCACCTGACTGCCCATTTGACCAGCCTGTCTACGTCCTCCTGAAGTCTGTTACTGTCCTCCTCACTCATTACTACATTTCTCAGTTTCGTGTCATCTGCAGGCTTTGAAACTATGCCCTGTACACCCAAGACCAACTCATTAATATATATGAGAAGGAGCAGTGGTCCCAATACTGACCCCTGGGGGACACCACAGTATACTTCCCTCCAGTCTGAAAAACAACCGTTCACCAGCACTCTCTGCTTTCTGTCCCTTAGACAATCTTGTATCCATGCAGCCACTGCATCTTTAATCCCATGCGCCTTAATTTAACTAACAAGTCTATTATGTGATAATTTATCATATGCCTTTTGAAAGTCCATATACAGAACATCCAACAGACTACCCTCAACAACTCTTTCCATTACTTCACCAAACAGTTAATTTTGTATCGCACAAAGCAGCGCTCATAGGAACAGGAGGAGGACATTCAGCATTACAATTCTCAGCCTCATGTTCAAATCCCTCCATGGCCCTCGCCCCCTCCCTATCTCTGTAACCTCCTCCAGCCCTACAATTCTCATCCTCCTGTTCAAATCCCTCCATGACCCCTCACCCCCTCCCTATCTCTGTAACCTCCTCCAGCTCCTACAATTCTCATCCTCCTGTTCAAATCCTTCCATGGACCTCACCCTCACCCTATCTCTGTAACCTCCTCCAGCCCTACACTTCTCATCCTCCTGTTCAAATCCCACCATGACTCTCGCCTCCTCCCTATCTCTGTAACCTCCTCCAGCATCTACAATTCTCATCCTCCTGTTCAAATCTCTCCATGGCCCCTCGCCCCCTCCCTATCTCTGTAACCTCCTCCAGCCCTACAATTCTCATCCTCCTGTTCAAATCCCTCCATGGCCCTCGCCCCCTCCCTATCACTGTAACCTCCTCCAGCCCCTACAATTCTCATCCGCCTGTTCAAATCCTTCCATGGACCTCACCCTCACCCTATCTCTGTAACCTCCTCCAGCCCTACAATTCTCATCCTCCTGTTCAAATCCCACCATGGACCCTCGCCCCCTCCCTATCTCTGTAACCTCCTCCAGCCCCTACAATTCTCATCCTCCTGTACAAATCCCTCCATGGCCCTCACCCTCTC
This sequence comes from Squalus acanthias, assembly GCA_030390025.1. Classification (NCBI taxonomy): domain Eukaryota; kingdom Metazoa; phylum Chordata; class Chondrichthyes; order Squaliformes; family Squalidae; genus Squalus; species Squalus acanthias. Next base: position 672,691 of record JASTWF010000127.1, on the reverse strand, counting down.
CCTATCTCTGTAACCTCATACAGCCCCTACAATTCTCATCCTCCTGTACAAATCCCTCCATGGCCCCTCGCCCTCTCCCTATCTCTGGAACCTCCTCCAGCCCTACAATTCTCATCCACATTTTCAAATCCCTCCATTGACCTCGCCCCCTCCCTATCTCTGTAACCTCCTCCTGCCCCTACAATTCTCATCCTCCTGTTCATATCCCTCCATGGCCCTCGCACCCTCCCTATCTCTGAAACCTGCTCCAGTCCCGACAATTCTCATCCCCGTGTCCAATCCCTCCATGGCCCTCGGCCCCTCCCTAGCTCTGTAACCTCCTCCAGCTCTACAATTATCATCCTCCTGTTCCAATCCCTCCATGGCCCTTGCCGCCTCCCTATCTCTGTAACCTCTTCCAGCCCTACAATTCTCATCCTCCTGTTCAAATCCCTCCATGGCCCTCGCCCCCCTCCCTTACTCTGAAACCTCCTCCAACCCCTTCAATTCTCATCCTCCTGTTCAAATACCTCCATGGCCCTCACTCTCTCCCTATCTCTGTAACCTCCTCCAGCCCCTGCAATTCTCATCCTCCTGTTCAAATCCCTCCATGGCCCTCGCCCCCTCCCTATCTCTGTAACCTCCTCCAGCCCTACAATTCTCATCCTTCTGTTCAAAACCCTCCATGGTCCTCGCCCCCTCCCTATCTCTGTAACCTCCTCCAGCCCTACAATTCTCATCCTCCTGTTCAAATCCCTCCATGGCCCTCGCCCCCTCCCTATCTCTGTAACATCCTCCAGCCCCTGCAATTCTCATCCTCCTGTTCAAATCCCTCCATGGCCATCACCCCCCCTCCCTATCACTGTAACCTCCTCCAGCCCCTACAATTCTCATCCTCCTGTTCATATCCCTCCATGGCCCTCGCACCCTCCCTATCTCTGCAACCTGCTCCAGTCCCGACAATTCTCATCCCCGTGTTCAAATCCCTCCATGGCCCTCGCCCCCCTCCCTATCTCTGTAACCACCTCCAGCCCTACAATTCACAGAATCACAGAATCCCCACAGTGCAGATAGAGGCCATTTCGGCCCATCGAGCCTGCACCGACACATCCCCGTAACCCCACGTATTTAATCCCACTAACACTAAGGGTCAATTTATCATAGCCAAATCAACCTCACCCGCACATCTTTGGACTGTGGGAGGAAACCGGAGCACCCGGAGGAAACCCACGCAGACACGGGGAGAATGTGCAAACTCCACACAGACAGTCACCCGAGGCCGGATTCGAACCCGGGTCCCTGGCGCTGTGAGGCAACAGTGCTAACCACTATGCCACCGTATTGCTCCTCCTTATCTCTGTAACCTCCTCCAGCCCCTACAATTCTCATTCTCCTGTTCAAATCCCTCCATGGCCCTCGCCCTCTCCCTCTCACTGTAACCTCCTCCAGCCCTCCAATTCTCATCCTCCTGTTCAAATCCCTCATGGTCCTCGCTTCCTCCCTATCTCTGTAACCTCCTCCAGCTGTACAATTCTCATCCTCGTCTTCCAATCCCTCCATGGCCCCTCGCCCCCTCCCTCTCTCTGAAACCTCCTCCAGCCCCTTCAATTCTCATCCTCTTGTTCAAATACCTCCATGGCCCTCGCTCCCTCCCTATCTCTGTAAACTCCTCCAGCCCCTACAATTCTCATCTTCCTGTTCAAATCCCTCCATGGCCCTCGCCCTCTCCCTCTCACTGTAACCTCCTCCAGCCCCTACAATTCTCATCCTCCTGTTCAAATCTCCCTACGGCCCACACCCCCTCCCTATCACTGTAATCTCCTTCAGCCCTACAATTCTCATCCTCCTGTTCAAATCCCCCTGCGGCCATCGCCCCCTTCCCTATCTCTGTAACCTCCTCCAGCCCTACAATTCATATCCTCCTGTTCAAATCCCTCCATGGCCTTCGCCCCCTCCCTATCACTGTAACCTCCTCCAGCCCTACAATTCTCATCCTCCTGTTCAAATCCCTCCATGGCCCTCAACCCCTCCCTATCTCTGTAACCTCCTCCAGCCCTACAATTCTCATCCTCCTGTTCAAATCCCTCCATGGCCCTCGCCCCCTCCCTATCTCAATAATCCTCCAGCTCTACAATCCCTCCGTCCCCCAATATCCTGATGCGCTGTGTGTTTTGAACTCAGTAACTGAGAGATGATCTCATTCTGAAATCCCTTTCACACAACAGGCGAGTGTGTCCTGATCAGTCGAAACTCTTTCTCTCTCTCGGCACGGGCACTGCTCAGACCCCATCAGCTCCCAACCAGTCCCGACTTGCAATGAGAGTGGCTGAAAGACAGAGAGAGAGACAGATAGAGAGACAGAGAGCGAGAGAGAGAGACAGAGAGAGAGAGAGAGTGAGAGTGACAGACAGAGAGAGAGAGTGAGACAGAGAGAGAGAGGCAGAGAGAGAGACAGTGAGAGAGAGACAGAGAGAGAGACAGACAGAGAGAGAGACAGAGAGACAGAGAGAGAGACAGATAGAGAGACAGAGAGCGAGAGAGAGAGACAGAGAGAGAGAGAGAGTGAGACAGAGAGAGAGAGGCAGAGAGAGAGACAGTGAGAGAGAGACAGAGAGAGAGACAGACAGAGAGAGAGACAGAGAGACAGAGAGAGAGACAGAGAGAGAGAGACAGAGAGAGAGACAGAGAGAGAGAAAGACAGATAGACAGAGAGAGACAGACAGAGAGAGAGAAAGAGAGAGAGAGAGAGAGTGAGAGAGACAGAGAGAGAGAGACTGAGACAGAGAGAGAGAGGCAGAGAGAAAGACAGAGTGAGAGAGAGACAGAGAGAGAGAGACAGAGAGGGTGAGACAGAGAGAGTGAGACAGAGAGAGTGAGACAGAGAGAGAAAGAGAGAGAGTGAGACAGAGAGAGAAGCAGAGAGAGAGAGAGACAGCGAGAGAGAGACAGCGAGAGAGAGACAGAGAGAGAGACAGAGAGAGAGACAAGGAGAGAGAGAGAGGCAGAGAGAGAGACACAGAGAGAGAGAGAGACAGAGAGAGAGAGACAGAGAGAGTGAGACAGATAGAGTGAGATAGAGAGAGAAAGAGAGAGAGTGAGACAGAGAGAGAGAGACAGAGAGAGAGACAGAGAGAGAGGCAGAGAGAGAGACAAAGAGAGAGAGAGAGAGACAGAGACAGAGAGACGAAGAGAGAAATGAGAGACATAGAGAGAGAGAGAGAGACAGAGAGAGAGAGACAGAGACAGAGAGACAGAGAGAGACAGAGAGAGAGACAGAGAAACAGAGAGAGAGAGAGAGACAGAGAGACAGAGAGAGACAGAGAGACAAAGAGTGAGAGAGACACACAGAGAGAGAGACAGAGTGACAGAGAGAGAGAGCGAGAGAGACAGAGAGACTGAGAGAGAGACAGAGTGAGAGAGACAGAGAAACAGAGCGAGAGATATAGAGAGACAGAGAGGGAGGGAGATTGGTCGGAGTTTGCCCCAGAGGGCTGGTGAGAGAGTGCGACCTACTCAATAAAAATCATACTCACAGTCTGGAGACAGCGTCCGGTCGGAGTGGGGCGACTGAGCACATCCCGCCTCTTATATCGGATGCAGCGAACATCGGACTCCTCCTCCCGCTGTCCCAGCGGGGAGTTCCAGTCAGCTGATTTCAGAGAAACACGGAGCTCCGGAGCAGCCTGAGGCCAGGAACCGCAACGGGTGCCTGCTGCAATTCACATGTGGCGTCACTTCAGTGAAACACACAGATTGTTCCTCTCTCGAAACAGGAACAGACTGGCCCGAAACGAGACGCCGTGGATGAATAAAGAGATCAAGGGCGACAACTGCAAGTCCTGGTGTAGGCTGACACTGAGCACATGGACTGCAAAGGAGCGGTGTGACCCAGGAGAACACGAAGAGGTTCGCACAGAAATGAAGAACACAATTCGGGAAGCAAAGAGGAGCTCAATGATCAAGCAGCAGGAACAGAAATTGGGAAGTATTCTCCAGAGAGAGAAATAATTCAGGGAAAAGTGGGATAAGGTCACTCAGGAATACACCCAATAAACTCCCAGGTATAGACTGCGAATTGGCAGCAATAATGATTCATACAGTCACAGAAACCTTCGGCACAAAAGGAGCCCATTCGGCCCCTCGTGTCCGTGCCGGCCGACAAAGAGCTATCCAGCCTAATCCCACTTTCCAGCTCCTGGTCCGTCGCCCTGTAGGTTACGGCACTTCAAGCGCATATCCAAGTACTGTTTAAATGCGATGAGGGTCTCTGCCTCTACCACCCTTTCAGGCAGTGAGTTGCAGACCCCCACCACCCTCTGGGTGAAGAAAGTTCCCCTTCAACTCCCCACTAATCCTTCTACCAATTACTTTAAATCACTGCCCCCTGGTTATTGACCTCTCTGCTAAGGGAAATAGGTCCTTCCTATCCACTCTATCCAGACCCCTCATCATTTTATACACCTCAATTAAATCTCCCCTCAGCCTCCTCTGTTCCAAAGACAACAACCCTCAGCCTATCCAATCTTTCCTCATCGCTAAAATTCCCCAATCCTGGCAAAATCCTCATAAATCTCCTCTGTATCCCTCTCTAGTGCAATCACATCCTTCCTGTAACATGGTAGAAATATAGAAACATAGAAAAATAGGAGCAGGAGTAGGCCATTCGGCCCTTCGAGCCTGCTCCGTCATTCAATATGATCATGGCTGATCCTCTATCTCAATACCATATTCCCGCTCTCTCCCCATACCCCTTGATGCCTTTTGTGTCTAGAAATCTATCTATCTCCTTCTTAAATATATTCAGTGACTTGGCATCCACAGCCTTCTGTGGTAGAGAATTCCACAGGTTCACCACCCTCTGAGTGAAGACATTTCTCCTCATCTCAGTCCTAAATGTCCTACCCCGTATCCTGAGACTGTGACCCCTCGTTCTAGACCCCCAGCCAGGGGAAACATCCTCCCTGCATCCAGTCTGTCTAGCCCTGTCAGAATTTTATACGTTTCAATGAGATCTCCTCTCATTCTTCTAAACTCGAGTGAATACAGGCCTAGTCGACCCAATCTCTCCTCATACGACAGTCCTGCCATCCCAGGAATCAGTCTGGTGAACCTTCGCTGCACTCCCTCTATGGCAAGTATATCCTTTCTTAGGTAAGGAGACCAAATCTGCACACAGTACTCCAGGTGTGGTCTCACCAAGGCCCTGTACAACTATAGTAAGACATCCTTGCTCCTGTACTCAAATTCTCTTGCAATGAAGGCCAAGATGCCATTTGCCTTCCTAAATGCTTGCTGCCAGGACTGTACGCGGTACTCGAGCTGTGGCCCGACATATGTGACTCCAGACCCACAGCAATGTGGTTGACTCTTCACTGCCCCTCTGCAATGGCCCAGCGAGACACGCAGTTGTATAAGGAGGCCCAGCACCACCTTCTCGAGGGATGGGCAATAAATGCCGGCCTCGCCAGCAACGCCCACATCCCCTGAATGAAAGAAACAAAACACTAGAACACAAGATCGAAAAAGAGAGCAAGACTTTTAATATAGAAAGGAGGGAGACCACACCTGGAGTGCTGTGCACAGTTTTGGTCTCCTTACCTAAGGAAGGACAAACCTGCCTTAGAGGTGGTGCAATGAATGTTCCCCAGACTGGGATGAGAGGGCTGACCTATGAGGAGAGATTGAGTAGAATGGGCCGACACTCTCTGGAGTTTAGAAGAATGAGAGGTGATCTCATTGAAAGGTATAATACTCTGAGGGGGATTGACAGGGTAGATGCTGAGAGGCTGTTTCCCCCTTTGACTGGAGAGTCTAGAACCAAGGGTCACAGTCTCAGGATAAGGGGTCGGCCATTTAGGACTGAGATGAGGAGGGATTTCTTCACTCAGTGGGTGGTGAATCTTTGGAATTCTCTGCCCCAGAGGGCTGTGTAGGCTCAGTCGTTGAGTATATTCGAGGCTGAGATCGATAGATTTTTGGACTCTAGGGGAATCGAGGGATATGGGGATCGGGCGGGAAAGTGGAGTTGAGGTCGATGATCAGCCATGATCTCATTGAATGGCGGAGCAGGTTCGAGGGGCTGAACGGCCGTCTCCTGCTCCTATTTCTTATCTTCTGATGTTCTTACTCTCGGAAGCGAAGGCAGCAATTTTCAGTTCTGCACCACATTGTAAAAAGACAGGGGTTTACCCTGGCCTTGCATTGGCAAGTTTTTCAGATCAAACCGTCCATTCCATATTTAAACTCTCCAGTGGTTTCCACAGAGATGTCGGCAGAATCTCAGATCCCCTTTTGTCCGAAGACCACTTCAGTATTTCAGACCACAGTCGATGTCAAGAACGGAGGGTGCTGCCATTCGCTGTCATAACAGGAACATCAGAAGATAAGAACTAGGAGCAGGAGACGGCCATTCGGCCCCTCGAGCCTGCTCCCCCATCCAATAAGATCCTGGCTGATCATCCACCTCAACTCCACTTTCCCGCCCGATCCCCATATCCCTCGATTCCCCGAGAGTCCAAAAATCTATCGATCTCAGCCTTGAATATAGACCCCTTATCCTGAGACTGTGACCCCTGGTTCGAGACTCTCCAGCCAGGGGGGAAACAGTCTCTCAGCATCAGTTTGTTCGCTGCACACGTTTGGAAGAGAGATGCAGGAATTTGTGTCGCAGAATTTCATTGTGTCAGGATCATTCTGTAAGTTTTAACTGGCACGAAGGCTTTTCAGAATAAAGTAAAGTGCCGTTGGGATGTTTTTCATGCGACTAAGGTTGTTTTCAAATTGACAGGAAAACTGCGAGAGACAGGGGACAACAGATTTCACATTCTGTTCACTGCAGAGAAGTGAAACCATCTCACAGGCAGTGATTTAAAGGGTCTAGCATCAGATTAACTCTGCTTATAGATTCACAATGCAACAGTTTATACATTACTGGCACCGGGGAGTGTGGGCCTGGATTATGGGGCTCGAGTCCTAGAGTATATACATCTACCTCCGACAGCGCAGCGCTCCCTCAGTACTGGCACCGGGGAGTGTGGGCCTGGATTATGGGGCTCGAGTCCTAGAGTATATACATCTACCTCCGACAGTGCAGCGCTCCCTCAGTACTGGCACCGGGGAGTGTGGGCCTGGATTATGGGGCTCGAGTCCTAGTGTATATACATCTACCTCCGACAGTGCAGCGCTCCCTCAGTACTGGCACCGGGGAGTGTGGGCCTGGATTATGGGGCTCAAGTCCTAGAGTATATACATCTACCTCCGACAGTGTAGTGCTCCCTCAGTACTGGCCCTCCGACAGTGCGGCGCTCCCTCAGTACTGCCCCTCCGACAGTGCTGCGCTACCTCAGTACTGCCCCTCCAACAGTGCAGCGCTCCCTCTGTACTGCCCCTCCGACAGTGCTGCACTCTCTCAGTACTGCCCCTCCGACAGTGCAGAGCTCCCTCAGTACTGCCCCTCCGACAGTGCGGCACTCCCTCAGTACCGCCCCTCCGACAGTGCGGCACTCCCTCAATACTGCCCCTCCGACAGTGCGGCGCTCCCTCAGTACCGTCCCTCCGACAGTGCGGCACTCCCTCAGTACCGCCCCTCCCACAGTGCGGCGCTGCATCAGTACTGCCCCTCCGACAGTACAGCACTCCCTCCGTACTGCCCCTCCGACAGTGCCGCTCCCTCAGTGCTGCTGTAGGCTGATACAGACCCATAATTTTTAATTTTGGGATATATTAAAATGCTTTGCCTGGCCAAAAGGTTTGTTGAAAGTGAAATAAAGTTGTAACAGAGGGGGCTGGATTTTGATACTGGGGCGGGTTGGGGTCGTGTTATCCACTTTTCGTGTTATTCACCCGACTGCAATTGGATGTGGGAGATTGATGCAATTTTCACCTAATTGGGCAATTGAGTTCCAGCATGTGGGAACCTATGACCCAATTTGTGTTTTCAGTCTGAAAGCCGCCTCTGATGATGTCATCATTGCTGCTGCATTGAAGGTCAGAGACTGCCCGGCCTTTGCTGTGAGAGGACCTGGATGCAAAATGAGCAGCAGCAGCCCTAAGTCTGCTCCCAGATATTTTTACAGAGAGAGAGGCGGGACGCAGGCGGGACCAGCAGACACGATTTCATGAAAATTGCGTGGAGGCGGGATGAAGGCGGACTTGTGCCCGCCCCGCCAGTTTTCGCAATTTTAACCCCCCCACACGCCTCCAAACCCGCCTCCACGGGTCAATGAAACACCAGCCCACAGGAATCTGGATTGGGACAATTGAGGGCGAAGGAGAAATCATGTTTAGTAAGAATTATCCACAAGATGGATTCGAGTAAAAGAGAGATCTGGAGAATCTTTTAAGTCCATGATTTGTTGATTTGATGTTAAGCTGTAATGTCGTTTGAAATGATTGTAAGACTGAATTTAACTTTGACTGTAATAATTGTGTTTTTTGGGTAACAGAGCTTGGGAAAAACCAGTGCGAATCCAGTATGAGGTGGTTTTGGTGGTGCCTCCTGTGTCACTATTACCGCAACTACCATGCTTTCTGGGTCTAACGGGACCTGTCCCAACACGTTTTACATAATATCGAAACCTATGCTCAAGTGAAACTGACAGTAAATGAGATACTTCAGTATGAGCTGCACAATTATGTGGCACAATTCGGGTAAGGCATTCCCCTGTTGTCTGAGGGCTTCAGTGAGCTCGTGATGCGACTGAACTCCTCCCTAAAGCATTTTTATAGTTTGCAGCAAGACAGCTCCAGATTAGATATTGAAATTGACAGCAGAGGGGACAACTCACACCGGTGGGATATTGCGCTTAATACATCAGCACACCCTTCGGTTTGGATTATTTCACACGCTCTGGTAGTTCTCCAACTAAGTAGTTCTTCAGCGAAGATTCACAAGGCTGATACCTGGGATGGCAGGAATGACATATGAGGAGAGATTGGGTCGATTGGGCTTATACTCGCTGGAGCATAGAAGAATGAGAGGGGATCTCATCGAAACATATAAAATTCTGACAGGTCTGGACAAACTAGATGCAGGAAGAATGTTCCCGATGGTCGGAGAGTCCAGAACCAGGGGTCATAATCTAAGGATAGGGGGTAAGCCATTTAGGACAGAAATGAGGAAGAATTTCTTCACCCAGAGAGTGGTGAACCTGTGGAATTCTCTGCCACAGAAGGTAGTTGAGGCTAAGTCATTAAATAAATTCAAGAATGAGTTAGATATATTTCTTAAAGCTAAAGGTATCAAGGGATATGGGGAGAAAGCAGGTACAGGGTACTGAGTTTGGATGATCAGCCATGATCTCATCGAATGGCGGAGCAGGCTCAAGGGGCAGAATGGCCTACTCCTGCTCCTATCTTCTATGTTTCTATGTTTCTATGTAATTTGTAATGATACATCTATAACCTATGTCGTAAGACTTTGATAAATAAGTCAATTGGGTACTCATGCTTATGACTAACCAGCACTAACAAATTAATGGAGCACACCGAAAGAGAAGATCCGAAGCAATGTAGAGGAGACCCTAGGCGGGGTAACCTCAGGAAAGATAGAAGAAACAGAGGAGACCCCAGGCGGGGCAGAATTGGAACACCGGAACAGTGAATTGAATTTCAGCAAGGGGTCAGATCAGGGCTGTTACTGCCAGATCGTATGATTCAGCAATAGGAGCAGTGGGCGGAGGAGAAAGGATAGACTGGGACGCACTAGAAGGCAAGACATCTCAGCATGGCCGACATGATGGTTGGGGAGACCCCGGGGTGTCCTCCATCCGTGAGGATAAGCGGTCGGCCCCTGTGAGTGTCATAGTTAGCACCCAGGCCTATAATGAAAAGGGGGATAAAACCTCATTGGAGAAGCGCTCCGTTCCCCTCAATTAGAGGACTCCAATTTGCAGCAACGCTAGTCAGAGAATGAACCGGGATCTTGGGTTCATGTCACGCTACATGTAACCCCACCTGACGTAGAGTCATCCAGACTCGAGTCGTCGTTGGCTTGTTCTCTCTACACAGAGGCGGCCGGACCTGCTGTGATTTCCAGCAAAAAAAGTTTTTTGTTTTCCATCCAGACTCCCAGCATCCGCCACATTGACCCCTCGTGACCCCACCTCATTGTCTTTGATGTCATGTTTTGCTGACTGACCTGTTTGGACCCCATCCACACCTTTGATTGCCGTGATTGTCTCTCTGCCGAGGTGTGATAAAGGGCAGTTAGAAAGATTAACTGTAGTCATCTGGCAGTGTTCTCTGACTATATATGCTGTGCCCATATACATCTCTTCACTTCACCTGACGAAGGAGCAGCGCTCCGAAAGCTTGTGATTTCAAATAAAGCTGTTGGACTATAACCTGGTGTTGTGCGACTTCTCACACTTGTCCACCCCAGTCCAACACCGGCATCTCCACATCATGTCAGAGAGTAGATTGAAGTAGTCGAGGAATCAATGTTTAAAACATTTCATCCTCGAGGTGGGGACTTGTACGAAAGGCTGATATTTAGAGATATGTAGTAGGCGAGAATCATACACCTATACATTCAAGTGTAGCCATTGAACAAATAATATTACCCATAATTACTCCTGAGTAACTAAAAAAGCTAAGACTTGATCAGAATGCAGCTGCAAAGACAGTCAAAAGCAGTTTTGACTAAGTTTTGATAACAAACAGCCACAGACTGCGAGTAATCCAGAGGACCGCACTAATGATGGAGGGGTACAAACTCAAATCCCACCACTTTAAATTCAGTTAATTAAACAAATCTGGAATTAAAAAGCCAGTATCAGTAATGGTGACCACGAAACTATCGGATTGTCGTAAAAACCCATCAGGGTTCACTAAAGTCCTTCAGGGAAGGAAATCTGCCGTCCTTACCGGATCTGGCCTATATGTGACTCCAGACCCACAGCAATGTGATTGACTCTTAACTGCCCTCTGAAATGGCCCAGCAAGTCACTCATAGAAACATAGAAACATAGAAGATAGGAGCAGGAGTAGGCCATTCGGCCCCTCGAGCCTGCTCCGCCATTCAATGAGATCATGGCTGATCATCCAAATTCAGTACCCTGTACCTGCCTTCTCCCCATATCCCTTGATCCCTTTAGCTTTATGAAATATATCCAACTCATTCTTGAATATATTTAATGACTTGGCCTCAACTAACTTCTGTGGTAGAGAATTCCACAGGTTCACCACTCTCTGGGTGAAGAAATTCTTCCTCATTTCTGTCCTAAATGGCTTACCCCTTATCCTTAGATTATGACCCCTGGTTCTGGACTCTCCGACCATCGGGAACATTCTTCCTGCATCTAATTTGTCCAGATCTGTCAGAATTTTATATGTTTCGATGAGATCCCCTCTCATTCTTCTATACTCCAACGAGTATAAGCCCAATCGACCCAATCTCTCCTCATATGTCATTCCTGCCATCCGAGGTATCAGCCTTGTGAATCTTCGCTGAACTCCTTCCATGGCAAGAACATCCTTCCTCAGATAAGGCGACCAAAACTGTACACAGTTCTATAAGGAGGCTCAGCATCACCTTCTCAAGGGATGAGCAATAAATGCCGGCCTTGCCAATGATGGCCACATCCCCTGAATAAATTAAATAGAACACGGGATCGAAAAAGAGGGCAAGACTTTTAATACAGAAAGGAGGGCGACCAAAAATGTGCGGGTTAGGTTGATTTGGCTATGATAAATTGACCCTTAGTGTTAGGGGGGATTAAATATGTGGGGTTATGGGGATAGGATGGGATATGTTAGGGGGAATTAAATACGTGGGGTTACGGGGGTAGGGTGGGATATGTGTACTGTGGGGATTAAAGCAGGGACAGGGTACTGGATTTGGATGATCAGCCATGATCGTATTGAATGGCGGAGCAGGCTCGACGGGCCGAATGGCCTACTCCTGCTCCTAGATTCTATGTTTCTATGTTTCTATGTTTCTATGTTTCTATGACCACACCTGGAGTGCTGTCTTCTTCTTCTTCTTAGGCAGTCCCTCGGAACCGAGGATGACTTGCTTCCACACTAAAAATGAGTTCTCAGGTGACTGATGAGTCCAATGCTGGACCTACAGTCTCTGTCACAGGTGGGGGCAGACGCTGGTTGAAGGGGCGGGTGGGTGGGGTGCTTGGGTTGACGTACGCTCCTTCCGCTGTTTGCGCTTGTCCTCCGCTTGCTCCCGGCGAAGAGATTCGAGGTTTTCGGCGCCCTCCCGGACGCTTCACCTCCACTTTGTGCTCCGGTCTTGGGCCAGGGACTCCCAGGTGTCGGTGGGGATGTTGTAGTTTTTCAAGGAGGCTTTGAGGGTGTCCTCTGCCCACCTAGGCTCTGGAGTTTAGAAGAATGAGAGGTGATCTCATTGAAAGGTATAAGATTCTGAGGGGGGATTGACAGGGTAGATGCTGAGAGGCTGTTTCCCCCTGGCTGGAGAGTCTAGAACCAGGGGTCACAGTCTCAGGATAAGGGGTCAGCCATTTAGGACTGAGATGAGGAGGAATTTCTTCACTCAGAGGGCGGTGAATCTTTGGAATTCTCTGCCCCAGAGGGCTGTGTAGGCTCAGTCGTTGAGTATATTCAAGGCTGAGATCGATAGATTTTTGGACTCTAGGGGAATCGAGGGATATGGGGATCGGACGGGGAAAGTGGAGTTGAGGTCGATGATCAGCCATGATCTCATTGAATGGTGGAGCAGGTTCGAGGGGCTGAACGGCCGTCTCCTGCTCCTAATTCTTATCTTCTGATGTTCTTACTCTCGGAAGCGAAGGCAGCAATTTTCAGTTCTTCACCACGTTGTAAAAAGACAGGGGTTTACCCTGGCCTTGCATTGGCAAGTTTTTCAGATCAAACCGTCCATTCCATATTTAAACTCTCCAGTGGTTTCCACAGAGATGTCGGCAGAATCTCAGATCCCCTTTTGTCCGAAGACCACTTCAGTATTTCAGACCACAGTCGATGTCAAGAACGGAGGGTGCTGCCATTCGCTGTCATAACAGGAACATCAGAAGATAAGAACTAGGAGCAGGAGACGGCCATTCGGCCCCTCGAGCCTGCTCCCCCATCCAATAAGATCCTGGCTGATCATCCACCTCAAATCCACTTTCCCGCCCGATCCCCATATCCCTCGATTCCCCGAGAGTCCAAAAATCTATCGATCTCAGCCTTGAATATAGACCCCTTATCCTGAGACTGTGACCCCTGGTTCGAGACTCTCCAGCCAGGGGGGAAACAGTCTCTCAGCATCAGTTTGTTCACTGCACACGTTTGGAAGAGAGATGCAGGAATTTGTGTCGCAGAATTTCATTGTGTCAGGATCATTCTGTAAGTTTTAACTGGCACGAAGGCTTTTCAGAATAAAGTAAAGTGCCGTTGGGATGTTTTTCATGCGACTAAGGTTGTTTTCAAATTGACAGGAAAACTGCGAGAGACAGGGGACAACAGATTTCACATTCTGTTCACTGCAGAGAAGTGAAACCATCTCACAGGCAGTGATTTAAAGGGTCTAGCATCAGATTAACTCTGCTTATAGATTCACAATGCAACAGTTTATACATTACTGGCACCGGGGAGTGTGGGCCTGGATTATGGAGCTCAAGTCCTAGAGTATATACATCTACCTCCGACAGAGCGGCGCTCCCTCAGTACTGGCACCGGGGAGTGCGGGCCTGGATTATGGGGCTCGAGTCCTAGAGTATATACATCGACCTCCGACAGCGCAGCCCTCCCTCAGTACTGGCACCAGGGAGTGTGGGCCTGGATTATGGGGCTCCAGTCCGAGAGTATATACATCTACCTCCGACAGTGCAGCGCTCCCTCAGTACTGGCACCGGGGAGTGTGGGCCTGGATTATGGGGCTCGAGTCCTAGAGTATATACATCGACCTCCGACAGTGCAGCGCTCCCTCAGTACTGGCACTGGGGAGTGTGGGCCTGGATTATGGTGCTCGAGTCCTATAGTATTTACATCTACCTCCGACAGTGCAGCGCTCCCTCAGTACTGGCACTGGGGAGTGTGGGCCTGGATTATGGGGCTCAAGGCCTCGAGTCTATATATCTACCTCCAACAGTGCGGCGCTCCCTCAGTACTGCCCCTCCAACAGTGCGGCGCTCCATTAGTGCAGCCCCTCCGACAATGTGGAGCTCCCTCAGTACTGCCGGTTCGACCGTGCGGTACTCCCTCAGTACTGCCCCTCCGACAGTGCGCAGCTCCCTCAGTACTATCCCTCCGACAATGCTGCGCTCTCTCAGTACTGCCCCTCCGACAGTGTGGCACTCCCTCAGTACCGCCCCTCCGACAGTGCGGCACTCTCTCAGTACCGCCCCTCCCACAGTGCAGCTCTCCCTCAGTACTGCCCCTCCGACAGTGCGGCGCTCCCTCTGTACTACCCCTCCGACAGTGCGGCGCTGCATCAGTACTGCCCCTCCGACAGTGCAGAGCTCCCTCAGTGCTGCCACTCCGACAGTGCGGCACTCCCTCAGTACTGCCACTCTGACAGTGCGGCGCTCCCTCAGTACCGCCCCTCCGACAGTGCGGCACTCCCTCAGTACTGCCACTCTGACAGTGCGGCGCTCCCTCAGTACTGCCCCTCCGACAGTGCGGCGCTCCCTCAGTACCGCCTCTCCGACAGTGCGACGCTCCTTCAGTACCGCCCCTCCTACAGTGCGACGCTCCCTCAGTACTGCCACTCTGACAGTGCGGCGCTCCCTCAGTACTGCCCCGGCGACAGTGCGGCGCTCCCTCAGTACCGCCCCTCCGACAGAGCGGCGCTCCCTCAGTACTGCCACTCTGACAGTGCGGCACTCCCTCAGTGCTGCTGTAGGCTGACACAGACCCTTCATTTTTAATTTTGGGATATATTAAAATGCTTTGCCTGGCCAAACGCTTTGTTCGAAGTGAAATAAAGTTGTAACAGATTGTCTTTCACTGATAAGTGGACATGGAATGTGCTTTGATGTGCTTTACTAAGAGGCAGCAAACATTTGGGTATAAATGTGCTTTCAAAATGCACTGTTGTATTTGGAAGTGTGTATGTGATGGAGATATGGCAAGAGCTGGGTTTTGGATCAGCCGATACTGACAGAACAAATGTTGTGACTGCAGGGGTAGTCATAGACAACAGAGATAAACAAACCCCCTTAGATTTGCAGACATCGCGTCTACAACAAAACCGGCCGCAAAATTGTAGAACGATTTTTGGTGGCTGAAGGGGAGGAGTCAAACCTTTGAAGATCTGAAATGCAGGATACGACGTGACACGTTGAATGTGACCAAGTTGTTTTCTGCCACTTCGGTCAACTCTTGTGAGTGAATGAACAATTTGGGGCTTTGATAAAGGCAATTAATGGACAGCCACAGAGGATGTGTGAGTGTGAACATTTGGCCTTTCAAACAACTCTGGTCGAACGTTAAAGGAACATCTCACCATCTCTGAATGATTGATTTACTGAAAGCAACGAGGAAAACTCTATAAAAACCCGTGACGAAGAATATCGGCACTTCAGTCGGAAGGAAGGGCCTGGCTGAGGGTCTCGAGGCGAAGAGCTGCCGTCGAAAGGACGTGGCCTACAATCAGCGCTGGACTGATCCTCCGCGGGTGGTTGTATGTACGATTCCCTGTAACGTTATTGGTGGACTGCTCGAATAGTGGTTGGGGTTTTGAGTCTGTCTTAGCAACAATAAAAGGTTAAAGGCAGAGCCAGCGTGTCTGGTGTAATTTCTCAGAAGTCTCAAGTCCGAGCTCTGTGAGCTGTTGGGCGGGGCGAGTGGTCCATTCCGCTCGTCCCACAGTCCAGCCCCGCAGCGCTGAGCAGCGCTTGTCGGTCGTTGCTGCGCCTCAATGCGGCAGAACGCTGACGGCACAAACGTCAAGTGAACGTTGGCCCTGGTCCCTTCAAGGAAGTCGGCTGGTGACGGGCCCTCCAACGACGTCACCAGACCCCGCTTCCTCTAATTGGGCCGGGGAGGCGCGCTGGGCGGGGCTTAACAAGCCCCCCCCCCCAAATCGATAGAAATTCACTTGGCAGAGCGGGATGGAACCAGCAGCGGGGTCGGGACCCGTCACCCACCTCGCCCACCCCGGACCCACCCAGGTCAGCGAAGTCCCGGCCGATGTCTGAAAACCCGGAGTTGTTCGAGACAGAGGCAAACAAGCAACGTGTAATTGATCCCTTTATTAGCGTGCGGGGGACAAGGTGAGATTCATGCCCTGGGCCGGCGAAGGGTTACTCGTCACCCATCACTACTTCGATGTCATTTTCATTCCGAAGCACCCGCTCTTGATCAGGACGGATGTCGGATTGTGGAATGTCCCTTCGCAATTATTATCACATTCTTTGTCCCCTGCGTTGATTGTCACTGCACCACCATTGTAATGGAAAGTCTTTGATCCACCGTTCTCGACTTCAAACTTCGACGGGTTGCAACCACAACCTTCCAACGTGACCTCCATGGTCTCGGTATATTCGTTCTTCACTTTGACCGTCTTCGACATCTTCCGGCGAGGGGATCACGAGGCGAGGTATCGGAGACAGAAGCCCTGTCGCTGTCGGCAGATGGAGCCTGGGTGAGGGGAGGAGAGCGGATTGGGGGGTTGGTTATAGCCTCGCAGAATGATACAGCACAGAAGGAGGCCGTTCAGCCCATCGTGCCTGTGCCTGTTCTGTGAAAGGGCTGCCAATTAGTCCCACTCCCCTGCTCGTTCCCCATAGCTCTGAAAATGTTAACCCTTCGAGCATTTATCCAATTCCCCTTTTGAAAGTTACTATTGAATCTGCTTCCACCGCCCTTTCAGGCAGCGCGTTCCAGATCACAACAACTCGCTGCGTAAAAATCATTCTCCTCATCTCCCCCTCTGGTTCTTTTGCCGAATCACCTTCAATCTGTGTCCTCTGGTTACCGACCCTCCTGCCACTGGAAACAGTTTCTCCTTATTTACTCCATCAAAACCCTTCATGGTTTTGAACACCTCAAGTAAATCTCCCCTTAACCTTCTCTGCTCCCAGGAGAACAATCCCAGCTTCTCCAGTCTCTCCACATCACTGAAGTCCCTCATCCCTGGTACCATTCTGGTCAATCTCCCCTTAACCTTCTCTGCTCAAAGGAGAACAACCCCAGCTTCTCCAGTCTCTCCACATCACTGAAGTCCCTCATCCCTGGAACCATTCTGGTCAATCTCCTCTGCACCCTCTCCAACACCTTGACATCCTTCCTAAAGTGCGGTGCCCAGAATTGAACACAATACTCCAGCTGTGGCCTAACCAGTGTTCTATAAAGGTTCAGCATAACTTCCTTGCTTTTGTACTCTACACCTCTATTCATAAAGCCCAGGATCCCATATGCTTTTTAACAGCCTTCTCAACCTGTCCTGCCACCTTCAATGACTCGTGTACATATACCCCCAGGTCTCTCTGTTCCTGCACCCACTTTAGGATTGTACCATTTCGTTTATATTGCCTCTCCTCATTCTTCCTCCCAAAATGTATCACTTCACACTTCTCTGCGTTAAACTTCATCTGCCACCTGTCTGCCCATTTCACCAGCCTGTCTACGTCCTCCTGAAGTCTGTTACTGTCCTCCTCACTATTTACTACATTTCCCAGTTTCGTGTCATCTGCAAACTTTGAAACTATGCCCTGTACACCCAAGTCCAACTCATTAATATATATGAGAAGGAGCAGTGGTCCCAATACTGACCCCTGGGGGACACCACTCTATACTTCCCTCCAGTCTGAAAAACAACCGTTCACCACCACTCTCTGCTTTCTCTCCCTCAGACAATCTTGTATCCATGCAGCCACTGCCCCTTTAATCCCATGCGCCTTAATGTTGCTAACAAGTCTATTATGTGGTAATTTATCAAACGCCTTTTGAAAGTCCATATACAAAACATCCACCACACTACGCTCATCTACCCTCTCCTTTACTTCACCAAACAGCTAATTTTGTATAGCACAAAGCAGCGCTCATTGGAACAGGCGGAGGGCATTCAGCCCTACAATTCTCATCCTCCTGTACAAATCCCTCCATGGCCCTCGCCCCCTCCCTATCTCTGTAACCTCCTCCAGCCCTACAATTCTCATCCTCCTGTTCAAATCCCTCCATGGCCCTTGCCCTCTCCCTATCTCTGTAACCTCCTCCAGCCCTACAATTCTCATCCTCCTGTTCAGATCCCTCCATGGCCCTTGCCCCCTCCCTATCTCTGTACCCTCCTCCAGCCCTACAATTCTCATCCCCCTGTTCAAATCCCTCCATGGCCCCTCGCCCCCTCCCTATCTCTGTAACCTCCTCCAGCCCCTAAAATTCTCATCCTCGTGTTCAAATCCCTACTTGGCCCTCACCCCCTACCTATCTCTGTAACCTCCTCCAGCTCTACAACTCTCATCCTCCTGTTCAATTGCCTCCATAGCCCTTGCCCCATTCCTATCTCTCTAACCTCCTCCAGCATTACAATTCTCATCCTCCTGTTCAAATCCCTCCATGGCCCTCGCCTCCTCCCTATCTCTGTAACCTCCTCTAGCCCTACAATTCACATCCTCCTGTTCAAATACCTCCATGGCCCTCGCCTCCTCCCTATCTCTGTAACCTCCTCTAGCCCGACAATTCTCATCCTCCTTTTCAAATCCCTCCATGGCCCTCGCCCCCTCCCTATCTCTGTAACCTCCTCCAGCCCCGACAATTCTCATCCTCCTGTTCAAATCCCTCCATGGCCCTCGCCCCCCTCCTTATCTCTGTAACGTCCTCCAGCCCTACCATTCTCATCATCGTGTTCAAATCCCACCATGGCCCTCGCCCCTCCCTATCTCTGTAGCCTCCTCCAACCCTACAATTCTCATCCTTCTGTTCAAATCCCTCCATGGCCCTCGCCCCCTCCCTATTTC
>JASTWF010000127.1:631340-648840 GCA_030390025.1 Squalus acanthias | reverse complement strand
GGTTAAGAGAGAAACATAGCCAGTTGGTTAAGCATAAAGTGCAGGAGAGAGAGGGAGAGATAAAGAAGGAAAAAGATCTAATTGGCAGACTAACCAATCTGAAAACTCAGCAAAGGAAGGGAAAAAACAGGGATTTGGAAAGCCAGGAAAAGCTGCTGAGGCACCGATGTAAAAAGAGAAAAAAAAGAAAAACTTTAAGCTTTACCGATATGGAAGTTATTAACGTCTGTGCCGAGACAAATAAAACACAAGATTTGCTGAGTGAAAGGAACCTTAAAAAAAATGCTGGAATTTCAGTTAGTGTGAAAGTGTGTGTTCAAGGGTGAAAGTTTTCCTGACTATGAATGCTTAAGATGTTACAGTATTCCTTTCTCTGAAAGTCGGTCTTTAAAAGAATGTGCGAGTAAGATTGTGCCCCAAGAATTGGAAAATAAAAATCTTTGAACTACAATTTAAGTTAAGCCAGTGTGTAAAAACTGAAAAGAACTACAAAAAGTTTGTTCAACAAAAGATTAAGGGGGAAAAATTCAGTTGGTTGCATCTCCCGTTAGCGCCTTAAGAGGGCGCTAATGGGGCGCAAAGCATCTAGCGCCCAGGCGCGGCGAAGTTTGCGCCGCTCGCGAAATTAACTAGACATTTTGCAGCGGCGCTAAACACTACCGCCACGATCTCCTGCGCCGGCAGATCGTGACGTCAGTCGAGTGCGCAACGCCCCGGTATCGCCCCGGAGCTGATATTGAGTGGCGCCCCCTGCCTTACCGCCTGCCGCTAGCAACGACAGGTTGAGGGGAGCGTTCTGCAGTCATGAAGGGAAAGGGGGAAGCGCTATTTAAAGGCGACCGCTTCCTGCCTTTTATTGTTGGTGCCATTTTTGAACTACACATTCTGAGAGAGAGAGAGAGAGACTTCTGGAGAGTTTCAACGCTGTGTGAAGGAGTTTTGGGTACTGAGCAGCACTTTGCAGGTTCATTTTGATTTGCCCTTCCTTGTATCGATTTAGAAGAGACTGTGGGGGCTGCACATTGAGCTCTTTCCCTGGGCCTCTCCATTGTTCTTTCCAGCACATTTGATGTGCAGGTCTCTCCAGGCTGAGATTCAAGGCTGCAATGAGCAGGATGTGGATGGAAAGCAAGATTAACCCTCCCATTTACGAACTGGTCGGGGCCATTGTGTGTGTGTTCCATTGCTGACTGACATCACATGAGCTTCGCCAGCGCTCTGAGGTAGCGCCTCGCTCCTCGGCCTTTGCGCCTTAAGACAGGTGTGTAGCGCCTGATTTAGCGCTCCAATCACCTCCAGGGTCGATAAAAGTCAAGTTTGCAGTCGGTGGCGATAATTAGCGCCAGGCGCTAATCTTTGCGCCCGGCCAATAATTGCGCCCCAAACGGGGCGATACTGAATTTCTCCCCCTAAGTTTCAGTCTAAGATTTAACCTTGGAGGCGCGGTTGCTATGGTGAAATTTTCCAAAGCAGTATGGTTTTATTTGTTTAAATGTGAAAAACTAATTTTTCTCCAGTAGTATTCAATATTTTTTTTACAGTATTTTGGAAAGGCATCTGAAGAAAGGACAATAAGAAATATGACGTAATTTACTGTTTTCTGCAAGCATGTGCTAGTTTGTTTTGTTTTATCTGTGCTGTTCGTGTTTAGTTAAAGTGTGAAAACACAACTGTCTTTGTCGATCGGGAATGTTTTTTTTAATTTACGTGAAGTGACGCAATTGCGTGCGCCTGACAATGTTTCGCTCCGCCTTCTTAAAAACCTGCAAAGGAGTTAACCCTTTCCACTGACAGCTGTTTAAGTTCACCGAGCAACAACTTTAGTATGAAATTTAAAGATATTGGACATTATTCAATTTAAGTTTCTTAATTTTAAGTTAATATTTGCCCACAGTGACAGAAGGAAAATGATGATTTGGTAAATTAACCCCTTGGGCTCTAAGTAGAGTCACAATGGAGTCTCTTCTTTCTTTTGTTATATGGAAGTTACCTTGTAAACTATTTGCAGCACTTCTGTCTCTAATGTTAAATCACCGTGTAAGCCACCTAGCCTGGGAATCACTTGTTTCTGAAATTGGAAATGCAGGATAAATTGATAGAAATGAAATTGAACATTGACAAAACCTATCAGTTCGCAGAATCCCCACAGTGCAGATAGAGGCCATTTCGGCCCATCGAGCCTGCACCGACACATATCCCACCCTATCCCCATAACCCCACATATTTAATCCCCCCTAACACTAAGGGTCAATTTATCATAACCAAATCAACCTAACCCACACATCTTTGGACTGTGGGAGGAAACCGGAGCACCCGGAGGAAACCCACGCAGACACGGGGAGAATGTGCAAACTCCACACAGACAGTCACCCGAGGCCGGATTTGAACCCAGGTTCCTGGCGCTGTGAGGCATCAGTGCTAACCACTATGCCACCGTGCTGCCAATAATACTGCTGTTTGGATTTTGGGATAATTTTGAAATAACAAATGGACTCAGGCACTATATAGTGGGTTACTTTTGGGAAAATAAAAGATCCTCTAAAATAATGCTAATAAAAATGTTAATAACTTGGACCAAGTGAGAATGTTTGATCTATGTTTTCAATCTTAAATATTGTACTGGACAGTAAAGTTCCTCCAGGGCTCATGAATGAGATATGAATGGTATTAATGTATGAGGAGAGATTGGGTCGATTGGGCTTATACTCGCTGGAGTTTAGAAGAACGAGAGGGGAGCTCATTGAAACTTATAAAATTCTGAAAGGACTGGACAGACTAGATGCAGGAAGGATGTTCCCGATGGCGGGGGAGTCCAGAACCAGGGGTCACAGTCTAAGGATAAGGGGTAAGCCATTTAGGACAGAAATGAGGAGGAATTTCTTCACCCAGAGAGTGGTGAACCTGTGGAATTCTCTACCACAGAAGGCGGTAGAGGCCAATTCATTAAATATATTCAAGAAGGAGTTAGATATATTTCTTAAGGCTAAAGGGATCAAGGGATATGGGGAGAAGGTAGGTACAGGGTACTGAGTTTGGATGATCAGCCATGATCTCATCGAATGGCGGAGCAGGCTAGATGGGCCAAATGGCCTACTCCTGCTCCTATCTTCTATGTTTCTATGTCTCTATGTGTAAAATGGAGAGAGGAAGTGATTGAGGGTGTGAGATAGAAACAGGAGAATTACGCCAATTGGGAATTTTCCAAACTTTCTAGTGAAAGTCAGGAAAGTGTAGTTAAGAAAAGCAAATTGATAGCTTTCTCTTGGAGACATTTGTGTCCCTGCCTATAATGAACTTTTTAAGAAAACTGAACTTGATAGCCAGCCACTACCCAACTATCCAAGACATCGGGACCATGCGGTGGAAGATGGACAAAGACCTCCAGAGAATCTTTTGATATGATCGCCTGAAAGCCCGAGAAAAGCTTGTATCGGATGGCACGATATTGAGTGTGCAAATGTGATTTGTTACGTATGAGGCAATTACCATCCGGGAATGTTATGGTGAATTTGCACTGAAGAACGGGTCTCAGAAATGCTCAGTTACTTGACAACAGCAAGACATGAAATGGTTAATGTGGCTCAGGAGAGCGAGACAACCTTTAAAGCATTGACGCATACTCCATCGAGAAACTATCTCATTAATGAAACAATCAGAATAGAGTTAAACACACTGGCACCTGTTAGAGGGATTGAAATTGAAGTTGAAGTGGGGAGTTACATAGGGCTGGATTTTGATACTGGGGTGGGTTGGGGTCGTGTCATCCACTTTTCGTGTTATCCACCCGACTGCAATTGGATGTGGGAGATTAATGCAATTTTCACCTAATTGGGCAATTGAGTTCCAGCATGTGAGAACCCATGACCCAATTTGTGTTTTCAGTCTGAAAGTCGCCTCTGATGATGTCATCATTGCTGCTGCATTGAAGGTCAGAGACTGCCCGGCCTTTGCTGTGAGAGGACCTGGATGCAAAATGAGCAGCAGCAGCCCTAAGTCTGCTCCCAGATATTTTTACAGAGAGCGAGATCCAACCAGCTATCCAAATGTGCTCCCGCCAGGTTTCACAATCGTGGTTCAGAACAGGCGAGCTTCACGTAGAACAAGGGTTAAAATCACAAAGGCCTTTCAAAATGGCATTATAGAGCCAATTTAGTGCGTGTTAAGGGCCTTAACAGCCTATCCCGCCTCTTAGAGGCGGGACACAGGCGGGACCAGCAGACACGATTTCATGAAAATTGCGTGGAGGCGGGATGAAGGCGGACTTGTGCCCGCCCCGCCAGTTTTCGCAATTTTAACCCCCCCACACGCCTCCAAACCCGCCTCCACGGGTCAATGAAACACCAGCCCACAGGAATCTGGATTGGGACAATTGAGGGCGAAGGAGAAATCATGTTTAGTAAGAATTATCCACAAGATGGATTCGAGTAAAAGAGAGATCTGGAGAATCTTTTAAGTCCATGATTTGTTGATTTGATGTTAAGCTGTAATGTCGTTTGAAATGATTGTAAGACTGAATTTAACTTTGACTGTAATAATTGTGTTTTTTGGGTAACAGAGCTTGGGAAAAACCAGTGCGAATCCAGTATGAGGTGGTTTTGGTGGTGCCTCCTGTGTCACTATTACCGCAACTACCATGCTTTCTGGGTCTAACGGGACCTGTCCCAACACGTTTTACATAATATCGAAACCTATGCTCAAGTGAAACTGACAGTAAATGA
This sequence comes from Squalus acanthias, assembly GCA_030390025.1. Classification (NCBI taxonomy): domain Eukaryota; kingdom Metazoa; phylum Chordata; class Chondrichthyes; order Squaliformes; family Squalidae; genus Squalus; species Squalus acanthias. The sequence continues at coordinate 644,122 of JASTWF010000127.1, read as the reverse complement.
GATACTTCAGTATGAGCTGCACAATTATGTGGCACAATTCGGGTAAGGCATTCCCCTGTTGTCTGAGGGCTTCAGTGAGCTCGTGATGCGACTGAACTCCTCCCTAAAGCATTTTTATAGTTTGCAGCAAGACAGCTCCAGATTAGATATTGAAATTGACAGCAGAGGGGACAACTCACACCGGTGGGATATTGCGCTTAATACATCAGCACACCCTTCGGTTTGGATTATTTCACACGCTCTGGTAGTTCTCCAACTAAGTAGTTCTTCAGCGAAGATTCACAAGGCTGATACCTGGGATGGCAGGAATGACATATGAGGAGAGATTGGGTCGATTGGGCTTATACTCGCTGGAGCATAGAAGAATGAGAGGGGATCTCATCGAAACATATAAAATTCTGACAGGTCTGGACAAACTAGATGCAGGAAGAATGTTCCCGATGGTCGGAGAGTCCAGAACCAGGGGTCATAATCTAAGGATAGGGGGTAAGCCATTTAGGACAGAAATGAGGAAGAATTTCTTCACCCAGAGAGTGGTGAACCTGTGGAATTCTCTGCCACAGAAGGTAGTTGAGGCTAAGTCATTAAATAAATTCAAGAATGAGTTAGATATATTTCTTAAAGCTAAAGGTATCAAGGGATATGGGGAGAAGGCAGGTACAGGGTACTGAGTTTGGATGATCAGCCATGATCTCATCGAATGGCGGAGCAGGCTCGAGGGGCCGAATGGCCTACTCCTGCTCCTATCTTCTATGTTTCTATGTTTCTATGTAATTTGTAATGATACATCTATAACCTATGTCGTAAGACTTTGATAAATAAGTCAATTGGGTACTCATGCTTATGACTAACCAGCACTAACAAATTAATGGAGCACACCGAAAGAGAAGATCCGAAGCAATGTAGAGGAGACCCTAGGCGGGGTAACCTCAGGAAAGATAGAAGAAACAGAGGAGACCCCAGGCGGGGCAGAATTGGAACACCGGAACAGTGAATTGAATTTCAGCAAGGGGTCAGATCAGGGCTGTTACTGCCAGATCGTATGATTCAGCAATAGGAGCAGTGGGCGGAGGAGAAAGGATAGACTGGGACGCACTAGAAGGCAAGACATCTCAGCATGGCCGACATGATGGTTGGGGAGACCCCGGGGTGTCCTCCATCCGTGAGGATAAGCGGTCGGCCCCTGTGAGTGTCATAGTTAGCACCCAGGCCTATAATGAAAAGGGGGATAAAACCTCATTGGAGAAGCGCTCCGTTCCCCTCAATTAGAGGACTCCAATTTGCAGCAACGCTAGTCAGAGAATGAACCGGGATCTTGGGTTCATGTCACGCTACATGTAACCCCACCTGACGTAGAGTCATCCAGACTCGAGTCGTCGTTGGCTTGTTCTCTCTACACAGAGGCGGCCGGACCTGCTGTGATTTCCAGCAAAAAAAGTTTTTTGTTTTCCATACAGACCCCAGCATCTGCCACATTGACCCCTCGTGACCCCACCTCATTGTCTTTGATGTCATGTTTTGCTGACTGACCTGTTTGGACCCCATCCACACCTTTGATTGCCGTGATTGTCTCTCTGCCGAGGTGTGATAAAGGGCAGTTAGAAAGATTAACTGTAGTCATCTGGCAGTGTTCTCTGACTATATATGCTGTGCCCATATGCATTTCTTCACTTCACCTGACGAAGGAGCAGCGCTCCGAAAGCTTGTGATTTCAAATAAAGCTGTTGGACTATAACCTGGTGTTGTGCGACTTCTCACACTTGTCCACCCCAGTCCAACACCGGCATCTCCACATCATGTCAGAGAGTAGATTGAAGTAGTCGAGGAATCAATGTTTAAAACATTTCATCCTCGAGGTGGGGACTTGTACGAAAGGCTGATATTTAGAGATATGTAGTAGGCGAGAATCATACACCTATACATTCAAGTGTAGCCATTGATCAAATAATATTACCCATAATTACTCCTGAGTAACTAAAAAAGCGAAGACTTGATCAGAATGCAGCTGCAAAGACAGTCAAAAGCAGTTTTGACTAAGTTTTGATAACAAACAGCCACAGACTGCGAGTAATCCAGAGGACCGCACTAATGATGGAGGGGTACAAACTCAAATCCCACCACTTTAAATTCAGTTAATTAAACAAATCTGGAATTAAAAAGCCAGTATCAGTAATGGTGACCACGAAACTATCGGATTGTCGTAAAAACCCATCAGGGTTCACTAAAGTCCTTTAGGTAAGGAAATCTGCCGTCCTTACCGGGTCTGGCCTATATGTGACTCCAGACCCACAGCAATGTGATTGACTCTTAACTGCCCTCTGAAATGGCCCAGCAAGTCACTCATAGAAACATAGAAACATAGAAGATAGGAGCAGGAGTAGGCCATTCGGCCCCTCGAGCCTGCTCCGCCATTCGATGAGATCATGGCTGATCATCCAAACTCAGTACCCTGTCCCTGCCTTCTCCCCATATCCCTTGATACCTTTAGCCTTAAGAAATATATCCAACTCATTCTTGAATATATTTAATGACTTGGCCTCAACTAACTTCTGTGGTAGAGAATTCCACAGGTTCACCACTCTCTGGGTGAAGAAATTCTTCCTCATTTCTGTCCTAAATGGCTTACCCCTTATCCTTAGATTATGACCCCTGGTTCTGGACTCTCCGACCATCGGGAACATTCTTCCTGCATCTAGTTTGTCCAGACCTGTCAGAATTTTATATGTTTCGATGAGATCCCCTCTCATTCTTCTATGCTCCAGCGAGTATAAGCCCAATCGACCCAATCTCTCCTCATATGTCATTCCTGCCATCCCAGGTATCAGCCTTGTGAATCTTCGCTGAACTCCTTCCATGGCAAGAACATCCTTCCTCAGATAAGGTGACCAAAACTGCACACAGTTCTACAAGGAGGCTCAGCATCACCTTCTCAAGGGATGAGCAATAAATGCCGGCCTTGCCAACGATGGCCACATCCCCTGAATGAATGAAATAGAACACGGGATCGAAAAAGAGAGCAAGACTTTTAATATAGAAAGGAGGGCTACCACATCCTGGAGTGCTGTCTTCTTCTTCTTCTTAGGCAGTCCCTCGGAACCGAGGATGACTTGCTTCCACACTAAAAATGAGTTCTCAGGTGACTAATGAGTCCAATGCTGGACCTACAGTCTCTGTCACAGGTGGGGCAGACGCTGGTTGAAAGGTTGGGTGGGTGGAGTGCTTGGGTTGACGTGCGCTCCTTCCGTTGCCTGCGCTTGGCTCCCGCTTGCTCCCGGCGAAGAGACTCGAGGTTTTCGGCGCCTTCCCGGATGCTTCTCCTCCACTTTGTGCGGTCTTGGGCCAGGGACTCCCAGGTGTCGGTGGGGATGTTGTAGTTTTTGAAGGAGGCTTTGAGGGTGTCCTCTGCCCACCTGGGGCTCTGGAGTTTAGAAGAATGAGAGGTGATCTCATTGAAAGGTATAAGATTCTGAGGGGGATTGACAGGGTAGATGCTGAGAGGCTGTTTCCCCCTGGCTGGAGAGTCTAGAACCAGGGGTCACAGTCTCAGGATAAGGGTCGGCCATTTAGGACTGAGATGAGGAGGAATTTCTTCACTCAGAGGGTGGTGAATCTTTGGAATTCTCTGCCCCAGAGGGCTGTGGAGGCTCAGTCGTTGAGTATATTCAAGGCTGAGATCGATAGATTTTTGGACTCTAGGGGAATCGAGGGATATGGGGATCGGGCGGGGAAGTGGAGTTGAGGTCGATGATCAGCCATGATCTCATTGAATGGCGGAGCAGGCTCGAGGGGCCGAATATCCGACTCCTGCTCCTAATTCTTATCTTCTGATGTTCTTACTCTCGGAAGCGAAGGCAGCAATTTTCAGTTCTGCACCACGTTGTAAAAAGACAGGGGTTTACCCTGGCCTTGCATTGGCAAGTTTTTCAGATCAAACCGTCCATTCCATATTTAAACTCTCCAGTGGTTTCCACAGAGATGTCGGCAGAATCTCAGATCCCCTTTTGTCCGAAGAACACTTCAGTATTTCAGACCACAGTCGATGTCAAGAACGGAGGGTGCTGCCATTCGCTGTCATAACAGGAACATCAGAAGTAAGAACTAGGAGCAGGAGACGGCCATTCGGCCCCTCGAGCCTGCTCCCCATCCAATAAGATCCTGGCTGATCATCCACCTCAACTCCACTTTCCCGCCCGATCCCCATATCCCTCGATTCCCCGAGAGTCCAAAAATCTATCCATCTCAGCCTTGAGTATACTCAACGACTGAGCCTCCACAGCCCTCTGGGGCTGAGAATTCCAGAGATTCACCACCCTCTGAGTGAAGAAATTCCTCCTCATCTCAGTCCTAAATGGCCGACCCCTTATCCTGAGACTGTGACCCCTGGTTCTAGACTCTCCAGCCAGGGGGAAACAGCCTCTCAGCATCTACCCTGTCAATCCCCCCTCAGAATCTTATAGGTTTCAATGAGATCACCTCTCATTCTTCTAAACTCCAGAGAGTATAGGCCCAATCTGCACAATCTCTCCTCATAGGACAGCCCTCTCATCCCAGTCTGGGGAACTTTTGTTGCACCACCTCTAAGGCAGGTATGTCCATCCTTAGGTAAGGAGACCAAAACTGTGCAGAGTACTCCAGGTGTGGTCTCCCTCCTTTGTATATTAAAAGTCTTGGGGGGGAGAAATTCAGTATTGCCCCGTTGGGGCGCAATTATCGGCCAGGCGCAAAGATTAGCGCCTGGCGCTAATTATCGCCACCGACTGCAAACTTGACTTCTATCGCCCCTGGAGGTGATTGGAGCGCTAAATCAGGCGCTTCACACCTGTCTTAAGGCGCAAAGGCCGAGGAGCGAGGCGCTACCTCAGAGCGCTGGTGAAGCTCATATGATGTCAGTCAGCAATGGAACACAGACACAATGGCCCCGACCAGTTCTTAAAGGGGAGGGTCGATCTTGCTTTCCATCCACATCCTGCTCATTGCAGCCTTGAATCTCGGCCTGGAGAGACCTGCACATCAAATCTGCTGGGAAGAACAATGGAGAGTACCAGGGAAAGAGCTCAGAGTGCAGCCCCCACAGTCTCTTCTAAATCGATGCAAGGAAGGACAAATCAAAATGAACCTGCAAAGTGCTGCTCAGTACCCAAAACTCCCTCACACAGCGTTGAATCTCTCCAGAAGTCTCTCTCTCTCTCTCAGAATGCCTGGTTCAAAAATGGCACCAACAATAAAAGGCAGGAAGCGGTCGCCTTTAAATAGCGCCCCCCCAGTCCCTTCCTGACTTCAAAACGCTCCCCTCAACCTGTCGTTGCTAGCGGCAGGCGGTAAGGCAGAGGGCGCCACTCAATATCCGCTCCGGGGCGCTACCGGGGCGTTGCGCACTCGACTGACGTCACGATCTGCCGGCGCAGGAGATCATGGTGGTAATGTTTAGCGCCGCCGCAAAATGTCTAGTTAATTTCGCGAGCGGCGCAAACATCGCTGCGCCCGGGAACTAGTTGCTTTACGCCCCATTAGCGCCCTCTTAAGGCGCTAACGGGAGGCGCACAGCAACCGAATTTTTCCCCCTTGCTCTCTTTTTCGATCTCGTGTTCTGGTGGTTTTTTTTTCATTCATTCAGGGGATGTGGGCGTCGCTGGCGAGGCCGGCATTTATTGCCCATCCCTCGAGAAGGTGGTGCTGAGCCTCCTTATACAACTGCGTGTCTCGCTGGGCCCTTGCAGAGGGGCAGTGAAGAGTCAACCACATTGCTGTGGGTCTGGAGTCACATATGTCGGTCCTCAGCTCGAGTACCGCGTACAGTCCTGGCAGCAAGCATTTAGGAAGGCAAATGGCATGTTGGCCTTTATTGCAAGAGGATTTGAACATAAGAACATTAGAAGTAGGAGCAGGAGTAGGCCATATGGTCCCTCGGGCCTGCTCCGTCATTCAATAGGATCATGGCTGATCCGAACCTAGACTCACGTCCACTTCCCTGCCCGCTCCCCATAACCCTTAATTCCCTTATCAGCTCGGAAACTGTCTATCTCCGTTTTAAATTTATTTAATGTCGCAGCTTCCACAGCTCTCTGAGGTAGCAAATTCCATAGATTTACTACCCTCTGAGTGAAGAAGTTTCTCCTCATCTCAGTTTTGAAACGGCAGCCCCTTATTCTAAGATTATGCCCCCTAGTTCTAGTCTCACCCATCAGCGGAAAAATCCTTCCCGCCTCCACCCGATCAAGCCCCCTCACAATCTTATACGTTTGCGATAAGATCGCCTCTCATTCTTCTGAATTCCAATGAGTAGAGGCCCAACCTACTCAACCTTTCCTCATAAGTCAACCCCCTCATCTCCGGAATCAACCGAGTGAACCTTCTCTCAACTGCCTTCATAGCAAGGGGATTTGAGTACAGGAGTAGGGAGGTGATGCTACAGTTGTACAGGGCCTTGGTGAGGCCACACCTGGAGTATTGTGTGCAGTTTTGGTCTCCTAACTTGAGGAAGGACATTCTTGCTATTGAGGGAGTGCAACGAAGGTTCACTAGATTGATTCCTGGGATGGCCAGACTGACATATCAAGAAAGACTGGATCAACTGAACTTGTATCCTCTGGAGTTCAGAAGAATGAGGGGGGATCTTATAGAGACGTTTAAAATCCTGACTGGTTTAGACAAATTAGATGCGGGCAGAATGTTTCCAATGTTAGGGAAAACTAAAACCAGGGGTCACAGTCTAAGGATAAAGAGGAAGCCATTTAAGACTGAGATGAGGAGGAACTTCTTCACCCAGAGAGTGGTGAATCGATGGAATTCACTACCACAGAAGGTTGTTGAGGCCAGTTCGCTAAATATATTCAAAAGGGAGTTAGATATAATACTCACAACTAGGGGGATCAAGGGGTATGGCGAGAAAGCAGGAATGGGGTACTGAGGTAGCATGTTCAGCCATGAACGCATTGAATGGCGGTGCAGGCTCGAAGGACCGAATGGTCTACTCCTGCACCTATTTTCTATGTTTCTATGTTTCTATGTTTTTCTTAAATATGGAAACCAAAACTGTGCACAGTACTCCAGGTGTGGCCTCACCAGTACCCTGTATAGCTGAAGCAAGACTTCCCTGCTTTTATACTCCATCCCCCTTGCAATAAAAGCCAAGATTCCATTGGCCTTCCTGATCACCTGCTGTACCTGCATACTAACCTTCTGTGTTTCATGCACCAGGGCCCCCAGATCCCTTTGTACTGTAGCACTTTGCAGTTTCTTTCCATTTAGTTAATAACTTGCTCTTTGATTATTTCTGCCAAAGTGCATAACTTCACACTTTCCAACATTATATTCCATCTGCCAAATTTCCGCCCACTCACTTAGCCTGTCTATGTCCTTTTGCAGGTTTTTTATGTCCTCCTCACTCACTGCTTTTCCTCCCATCTTTGCATTGTCTATTTGAGTAGAGGAGCAAGGATGTCTTACTACAGTTGTATAGGTCCTTGGTGTGACCACACCTGGAGTACTGTGTGCAGTTTTGGTCTCCTTACCTAAGAAAATCACTAAGGAAGTGGTACTCAGTAAAATAATGGGACTCAAGGCGGATAAATCCCCTGGACATGATGGCTTACATCCTAGGGTCTTGAGGGAAGTGGCAGCAGGAATTGTGGATGCTTTGGTAATAATTTTCCAAAACTCCCTGAACTCAGCAAAGGTCCCGGCAGATTGGAAAACTGTTAATGTAACACCCTTATTTAAAAAGGGTTGTAGGCAGAAGGCTGGAAATTATAGACCAGTTAGCCTAACATCTGTGGTGGGTAAAATTTTGGAGTCTATTATTAAGGAGACAGTAACGGAACATTTAGATAAACATAATTTAATAGGACAAAGTCAGCATGGCTTTATGAAGGGGAAGTCATGTCTGACAAATTTGCTCGAGTTCTTTGAGGACATAACGTACAGGGTGGATAAAGGGGAACCAGTGGATGTAGTGTATTTAGACTTCCAGAAGGCATTCAACAAGGTGCCACATAAAAGATTATGGGGTAGAAATTAGGTCGCGCCCCATTTGGGGCGCAAATATCATCTGGACGCAAATATTAGCGCCTGGCGCTAATTATCGGCACTGACTGGAAACTTCACTTTTACCGCCCCGGGAGGTGAGTAGAGCGCGAAAGCAGGCGCTGCACACCTGTCTTAAGGCGCAAAGGCCAAGGAGTGAGGCGCTAACTCAGAGCGCTGGCGAAGCTCATGTAATGTCAGTCAGCAATGGAACACACACACAATGGCACGGGCCAGTTCTTAAAGGGGATGGTTAATCTTGCTTTCCATCCACATCCTGTTCATTGCAGCCTTGAATCTCGGCCTGGAGAGACTTGCACATCAAATGTGCTGGAAAGAACAATGGAGAGTACCAGGCAAAGAGTTCAGAGTGCAGCTCCCACAGTCTCTGCGAAATCGATACAAGGAATGGCAAATCAAAATGAACCTGCAAAGTGCTGCTCAGTACCCAAAACTCCTTCCCACAACGTTGAATCTCTCAAGAAGTCTCTCCCTCTCGCTCTCAGAATGCGTAGTTCAAAAATGCCACCAACAATAAAAGACAGGAAGAGGCCCCCTTTAAATAGCGCCCCCCCCAGCCCCACAGCGATTGATAGCGTTCCAGTCTTCTGGTCGTTGGATGCGCCAGGCGGTAAGGCAGGGGGCGACACTCAATTTCCGCCACGGGGCGCCACAAGGGCGTTGCACCATGGAATGACGTCACAATCTGCGCGCACAGGTGGTCGCAGCGGTAAGTTTTAGCACCTCCGCACAATCTCAAGTTAAGTTTTCGAGCGGCGCAAACATCGCTGCGCCCGGGCGTTAGCGGCTTTGCGCCCCATTAGCGCCCTCTTAAGGCGCTAACGGGAGGCGCAACCAACTGAATTTTTACCCCTATTACTCAAGATAAAAAATCACTGGATTGGGGGTAATATTCTGGCATGGGTGGAGGATTGGTTATCTAACAGGAAGCAGAGAGTTGGGATAAATGGTTCATTCTCGGACTGGCAACCAGTAGCCAGTGGTGTTCCGCAGGGGTCGGTGCTGGGTCCCCAACTCTTTACAATCTATATTACCGATTTGGAGGAGGGGACCGAGTGTAACATATCAAAGTTTGCAGATGATACAAAGATGGGAGGGAAAGTAGAGAGTGAGGAGGACATAAAAATCCTACAAGGGGATATAGACAAGCTGGGTGAGTGGGCAGAGATTTGGCAGATGCAATACAATATTGGAAAATGTGAGGTTATGCACTTTGGCAGGAAAAATCAGAGAGCAAGTTATTATCTTAATGGCGAGAAACTGGAAAGTACTGCAGTACAAAGGGATCTGGGGGTCTTGGTGCAAGAAAATCAAAAAGTTAGTATGCAGGTGCAGCAAGTGATCAAGAAAGCCAATGGAATGTTGGCTTTTATTGCTAGGGGGATAGAATATAAAAACAGGGAGGTATTGCTGCAGTTGTATAAGGTATTGGTGAGACCGCACCTGGAATACTGCATACAGTTTTGGGGTCCATACTTAAGAAAAGACATACTTGCTCTCAAGGCAGTACAAAGAAGGTTCACTCGGTTAATTCCGGGGATGAGGGGGTGGACATACGAGGAGAAGTTGAGTAGATTGGGACTCTACTCATTGGAGTTCAGAAGAATGAGAGGCGATCTTATTGAAACATATAAGATTGTGAAGGGGCTTGATCGGGTGGACGCGGTGAGGATGTTCCCAATGATGGGTGAAACTAGAACTAGGGGACATAATCTTAGAATAAGGGGCTCCTCTTTCAAAACTGAGATGAGGAGACATTTTTTCACTCAGAGGGTAGTGGGTCTGTGGAATTTGCTACCCCAGGAAGCTGTGGAAGCTACATCATTAAATAAATTTAAAACAGAAATAGACCGTTTCCTAGAAGTAAAGGGAATCAGGGGTTACGGGGAGCGGGCTGGAAATTGGACATGAGTTTGAGTTCGGATCGGTCAAGGCCCTGTGGGTGGCGTAGCGGGCCCAGGGGCTGAGTGGCCGGGTCCTGCTCCTACTTCTTGTGTTCTTTAGAGTTGAGGTTGGATCAGATCAGCCATGATGTCATTGAATGGCGGAGCAGGCTCGAGGGGCCGATTGGTCTACTCCTGCTCCTATTTCTTAAAGGATATACTTGCCACAGAGGGAGGGCAGCGCAGTGCCGTTGGAATCTTTTTCAGGTGACTAAAGGTCTTTTTCAAATTGACGGTAAAATTGAGAGAGACAGAGGACAACAGATTTCACATCCTGTTCATTGCAGAGAAGTGAAACCATCTCACAGACAGTGATTTTCAGTGTCTAGGATCAGATTAACTCTACTTATAGATTCACAGTGCCACAATTTATACGTTACTGGCACCGGGGAGTGTGGGCCTGGATTATGGGGCTCGAGTCCTAGAGTATATACATCTACCTCCGACAGTGCGGCACTCCCTCAGTACTGCCCATCCGACAGTGCGGCGCTCCCTCAGTACTGGCCCCCCGACAGTACGGCGCTCCCTTAGTACTGCCCCTCCGACAGTGCGGCGCTCCCTCAGTACTGACCCTCCGACAGTGCAGTGCTCCCTCAGCACTGCCCCTCCGGCAGTGCAGCGCTCCCTCAGTACTAGCCCTCCGACAGTGAGGTGCTCCCTCAGTACCGCCCCTCCGACAGTGCGGCACTCCCTCAGTACTGCCTATCCGACAGTGCGGCGCTCCCTCAGTACTGCCCCCCCGACAGTACGGCGCTCCCTTAGTACTGCCCCTCCGACAGTGCGGCGCTCCCTCAGTACTGACCCTCCGACAGTGCAGTGCTCCCTCAGCACTGCCCCTCCGACAGTGCAGCGCTCCCTCAGTACTAGCCCTCCGACAGTGCGGCGCTCCCTCAGTAATGCCCCTCCGACAGCGCGGCGCTCCCTCAGTACTGCCCCTCCGACAGTGCAGCACTCCCTCAGTACTGCCCCTCCGACATTGCAGCGCTCCCTCTGTACTGCCCCTCCGACAGTGCAGCGCTCCTTCTGTACTGCCCGTGTGACAGTGCAGCGCTCCCTCAGTACTGCCCCTCCGACAGTGCAGCGCTCCCTCCATACTGCCCCTCCGACAGTGCAGCGCTCCCTCAGTACTGCCCCTCAGACAGTGCGACTCTCCCTCAGTACTGCCCCTCCGACAGTGCAGCACTCATTCAGTACTGCCGCTCCGACATTGCGGCGCTCCCTCAGTACTGCCCCTCCGACAGTGCTGCGCTCCCTCAGTACTGCCCCTCCGACAGTGCAGCACTCCCTCAGTACTGCCCCTCCGACAGTGCAGCACTCCCTCAGTACTGCCCCTCCGATAGTGCGGCGCTCCCTCAGTACTGCCCCTCCGACATTGCGGCGCTCCCTCAGTACTGCCCCTCCGACAGTGCGTCGCTCCCTCAGCATGGCCCCTCCGACAGTGCAGCAATCCCTCAGTACTGCCCCTCCGACAGTGCGGCACTCCCTCAGTACTGCCCCTCCGACAGTGCGGTGCTCCCTCAGTATTGCCCCTCCAAGAGTGCAGCGCTCCCTCAGTACTGCCCCTCCGAGAGTGCAGCGCTTCCTCAGTACTGCCCTTCCGACAGTGCAGCGCTCCCTCAGTACTGCCCCTCCGACAGGGCAGCACTCCCTCAGTACGGCTCCTCCGACAGTGCAGCGCTCCCTCAGTACTGTCCCTCCGACAGTGCAGCACTCCCTCAGTACTGCCCCTCCGATAGTGCGGCGCTCCCTCAGTACTGCCCCTCCGAGAGTGCGGTGCTCCCTCAGTACCGCCCCTCCGACAGTGCGGCACTCCCTCAGTACTGCCCATCCGACAGTGCGGCGCTCCCTCAGTACTGGCCCCCCGACAGTACGGCGCTCCCTTAGTACTGCCCCTCCGACAGTGCGGCGCTCCCTCAGTACTGACCCTCCGACAGTGCAGTGCTCCCTCAGCACTGCCCCTCCGACAGTGCAGCGCTCCCTCAGTACTAGCCCTCCGACAGTGAGGTGCTCCCTCAGTACCGCCCCTCCGACAGTGCGGCACTCCCTCAGTACTGCCTATCCGACAGTGCGGCGCTCCCTCAGTACTGCCCCCCCGACAGTACGGCGCTCCCTTAGTACTGCCCCTCCGACAGTGCGGCGCTCCCTCAGTACTGACCCTCTGACAGTGCAGTGCTCCCTCAGCACTGCCCCTCCGACAGTGCAGCGCTCCCTCAGTACTAGCCCTCCGACAGTGCGGCGCTCCCTCAGTAATGCCCTTCCGACAGCGCGGCGCTCCCTCATTACTGCCCCTCCGACAGTGCAGCACTCCCTCAGTACTGCCCCTCCGACAATGCAGCGCCCCCTCTGTACTGCCCCTCCGACAGTGCAGCGCTCCTTCTGTACTGCCCGTGTGACAGTGCGGCGCTCCCTCAGTACTGCCCCTCCGACAGTGCAGCGCTCCCTCCATACTGCCCCTCCGACAGTGCAGCGCTCCCTCAGTACAGCCCCTCAGACAGTGCGACTCTCCCTCAGTACTGCCCCTCCGACAGTGCAGCACTCCCTCAGTACTGCCCCTCCGACAGTGCAGCACTCCCTCAGTACTGCCCCTCCGACAGTGCGGCGCTCCCTCAGTACTGCCCCTCCGACAGTCCAGTGCTCCTTCTGTACTGCCTGTGTGACAGTGCGGCGCTCTGTCAGTACTGCCGCTCCGACAGTGCAGCACTCCCTCAGTACTGCCCCTCCGACAGTGCAGCACTCCCTCAGCACTGCTCCTCCGAGAGGGCAGCACTCCCTCAGTACTGCCCCTCCGACAGTGCG
>JASTWF010000127.1:599264-631140 GCA_030390025.1 Squalus acanthias | reverse complement strand
TCTCTCTCTCTCTCTCAATCCACTCTCTCATTCTCTCTCTCTCTCAATCCTCCCTCTCATTCTCTCTCTCTCTCAATCCACTCTCATTCTCTCTCTCTCTCAATCCACTCTCTCTCATTCTCTCTCTCTCAATCCACTCTCTCATTCTCTCTCTCTCTCTCAATCCACTCTCTCATTCTCTCTCAATCCACTCTCTCTCAATCCACTCTCATTCTCTCTCTCTCAATCCACTCTCTCATTCTTCTCTCTCTCTCTCAATCCGCTCTCTCATTCTCTCTCAATCCACTCTCTCTCAATCCACGATCTCATTCTCTCTCTCTCTCAATCCACTCTCTCATTCTCTCTCTCTCTCTCAATCCACTCTCTCATTCTCACTCTCAATCCACTCTCATTCTCTCTCTCAATCCACTCTCTCTCTCTCTCTCAATCCACTCTCTCATTCTCTCTCTCAATCCACTCTCTCATTCTCTCTCTCAATCCACTCTCTCATTCTCTCTCTCTCTCTCTCTCTCAATCCACTCTCTCATTCTCTCTCTCTCTCAATTCTCTCTCTCATTCTCTCTCTCTCTCAATCCACTCTCTCTCATTCTCCCTTTCTCAATCCACTCTCTCATTCTCTCTCTCTCTCTCTCAATCCACTCTCACATTCCCTCTCTCAATCCGCTCTCTCATTCTCTCTCAATCCACTCTCTCTCAATCCGCTCTCATTCTTCTCTCTCTCTCTCAATCCACGCTCTCATTCTCTCTCTCTCTCAATCCACTCTCTCATTCTCTCTCTCAATCCACTCTCATTCTCTCTCTCAATCCACTCTCTCATTCTCTCTCTCAATCCACTCTCTCATTCTCTCTCTCAATCCACTCTCTCATTCTCTCTCTCTCTCTCAATCCACTCTCTCATTCTCTCTCTCTCTCTCAATCCACTCTCTCATTCTCTCTCTCTCTCAATCCACTCTCTCATTTTTCTCTCTTCTCATTCCCACTCTCAATCATTCTCTCTCAATCATTCTCTTTCTCTCAATCTTTCTCTTTCTCTCAATTTTCTCAAACCTTCTTTCTCCATCCCTCTTTCATTCCCCCCTCTCTCTCTTTCATTCCCTCTCTCATTCCCTCTCTCACTCTCTCAAGAACAGAAGAATTAGGAGCAGGAGTCGGCCATTCGGCCCCTCGAGCCTGCTCCACCATTCAATGAGATCATGGCTGATCTTCGACCTCAGCTCCACTTCCCCGCCCGATCTCCATATCCCTCGATTCCCCTAGAGTCCAAAAATCTATCGACCTCAGCCTTGAATATACTCAACGACTGAGCCTCCACAGCCCTCTGGGGTAGAGAATTCCAAAGATTCACCTCCCTCTGAGTGAAGACATTCCTCCTCATCTCAGTCCTAAATGGCCGACCCCTTATCCTGAGACTGTGACCCCTGGTTCTAGACTCTCCAGCCAGGGGGAAACAGCCTCTCAGCATCTACCCTGTCAAGCCCTGTAAGAATTTTGTATGTTTCAATGAGATCACCTCTCATTCTTCTAAACTCCAGAGAATCCGCGGGAACCGTTCTAGAATCTATGGCATTTTGGAAAATGACAACCAATGCATCCACTATCTCTATAGCCACTTCTTTTAAAACCCTAGGATGTAGGCCATCAGGTCCAGGGGATTTATCGGCTTTCAATCCCATTAATTTCTCCAGTCCTATTTTTTTACTTATACTAATTTCTTTCAGTTCCTCATTCTCGCTAGAGCCTTGGTTCGCCACTATTTCCGGAATGTTTTTTGCCTCTTCTTCCGTGAAGACAGACACAAAGTATTTGTTTCATTTCTCTGCCATTTCCTTATTCCCCATTATAATTTCTCCTGTCTCAGCCTGTAAGGGACCCACGTTTACTTTCGTCAATCTTTTCCTTTCTACCTATAGAAGCTTTTACAGTCTGTTTTTATGTCTCGTGCTCGTTTACTCTCATATTCTATTTTCCCTTTCTTTATCAATTTCTTGGTCCTCCTTTGCTGAATTCTAAAATCCTCCCAATCCTCAGGCTTACTGCCCTTTTTGGCAACATTATGAGCCTCTTCCTTTAATCTAATACTATCTTTAACTTCTCTCGTTTGCCACGGGTGGACCATTTTACCCGTGGTGTTTTTAATTAAGGGAATGTATATTCGTTGCGAATTATGAATTATTTCATTAAATGTTTGCCATTGCTTTTCTACTGTCACATCTTTTAATCTAGTTTCCCAACCTACCTTAGCCAACTCGCCTCTCATGCCTATGTAGTTTGCTTCGTTCAGATTTAGGATCCTAGTTTCGGACTTAACTAAATCACTCTCAAACTCAACATAAAATTCTATCATATTATGATCACTACTCCCCAGCGACACATTTACAACAAGGTTATTAATTAACCCTGTCTCATTGCACAATACTAGATCTAAAATAGCCAATTCCCGAGTAGGTTCCTCGACATACTGATCTAGAAAACTATCTTGAATGCATTCCACAAACTCTTCCTCCACACTATTACTGCAAATTTGGTTTGCCCAGTCTATATGTAGATTAAAGTCCCCCATGATTACTGTTTAACCCTTGTTACATGCGCCTCTAATTTCCTGATGTATACTCTGCCCGACACTACACCTACTGTTTGGGGGCCTATAAACAACTCCCACTTGTGTTTTCTGCCCCTTGCTGCTTCTTAGCTCCACCCAAACTGATTCTACATTTTGTTTTTCCGAGCCAAGCTCCTTTCTCTCTGCTGTCTTGATCCCATCCTTTATTATCAGGGCTCCTTTTCCATTTTGCCCGTCTCTTCTGAAAGTCAAATATCCTGGAATATTTAGTTCCCAACCTTGGCCACATTGCAACCACGTCTCCGTAATGGCTATTAGATCAAACCTGTTAATTTCTCTCTGCGCTATCAATTCATCTATTTTGTTGCGAATACTTTGCGCATTCAGATATAGTGCCTTTAGCTTTGACTTTTTTCTATTTGTCACTGATGCCTCATTACCTTTGTTACTCTCTCTGTCCCTTCCTGACCCACTCTGCTTATTTTTACCCAGATCACTACTCTGCTCCAGAGCCTTGACATTTCTCTCGCTGCTTTTAAATTTACTCTTTCCTGAATCCTCCCACCCCCGCCGCCCCCCCACTTCATTAGTTTAAAGCCCTGTCTACTGCCCAAATTATTCAGTTCGCCAGGACACTAGTCCCAGCCCAGTTGAAGTGGAGCCCGTCCCAACGGAACAGCTCCCTCTTTCCCCAGTACTGGTGCCAGTGCCCCGTGAATCAATCCCTCTTTCTCATTCCCTCTCTCTCGGCGATAAAACAGCATTTTTTGGGGGGCAATCTGGGGCCGAAGGAAAATCGGCAAAGTGGGCTCACTGGAGATACCCACATAAAATGCTTTTATCAACAGAGTTAGAACATCGTAGATTTGAGCTCCATTCCAGAGACTCGAGCCCCATAATCCAGGCCCACACTCCCCGGTGCCAGTACTGAGAGAGCACTGCACTGTCGGAGGGGCAGTACTGAGGGAGTGCTGCACTGTTGGAGGGGCAGTACTGAGGGAGTGCTGCACTGTCGGAGGGGCAGTACTGAGGGAGCGCTGCACTGTCGGAGGGGCAGTACTGAGGGAGCACAGCACTGTCGGAGGGGCAGCACTGTGGGAGCGCCGCACTGTCGGAGGGGCAGTACTGAGGGAGTGCCGCACTGTTGGAGGGGCAGTACTGAGGGAGCGCTGCGCTGTCGGAGGGGCAGTACTGAGGGAGCGCCGCACTGTCGGAGGGGCAGTACTGAGGGAGTGTTGCACTGTCGGAGGGGCAGTACTGAGGTAGCGCTGCACTGTCGGAGGGGCAGTACTGAGAGAGCACCGACCTGTCAGAGGGGCAGTACTGAGGGAGTGCTGCACTGTCAGAGGGGCAGTACTGAGGGAGTGCCGCACTGTCGGAGGGGCAGTACTGAGGGAGCGCCGCACTGTCGGAGGGGCAGTACTGAGGGAGCACAGCACTATCGGAGGGGCAGTACTGAGGGAGCGCCGCACTGTCGGAGGGGCAGTACTGAGGGAGCGCCGCACTGTCGGAGGGGCAGTACTGAGGGAGTGCCGCACTGTCGGAGGGGCAGTACTGAGGGAGCGCTGCGCTGTCGGAGGGGCAGTACTGAGGGAGCGCCGCACTGTCGGAGGGGCAGTACTGAGGGAGTGTTGCACTGTCGGAGGGGCAGTACTGAGGTAGCGCTGCACTGTCGGAGGGGCAGTACTGAGAGAGCACCGACCTGTCAGAGGGGCAGTACTGAGGGAGTGCTGCACTGTCAGAGGGGCAGTACTGAGGGAGTGCCGCACTGTCGGAGGGGCAGTACTGAGGGAGCGCCGCACTGTCGGAGGGGCAGTACTGAGGGAGCACAGCACTGTCGGAGGGGCAGTACTGAGGGAGCGCCGCACTGTCGGAGGGGCAGTACTGAGGGAGCGCCGCACTGTCGGAGGGGCGGTACTGAGGGAGCGCCGCACTGTCGGAGGGGCAGTACTGAGGGAGCGCTGCACTGTCGGAGGGGCAGTACTGAGGGAGCACAGCACTGTCGGAGGGGCAGCACTGTGGGAGCGCCGCACTGTCGGAGGGGCAGTACTGAGGGAGTGCTGCGCTGTCGGAGGGGCAGTACTGAGGGAGCGCCGCACTGTCGGAGGGGCAGTACTGAGGGAGTGTTGCACTGTCGGAGGGGCAGTACTGAGGGAGCGCCGCACTGTCGGAGGGGCAGTACTGAGGGAGCGCTGCACTGTCAGAGGGGCAGTACTGAGGTAGCGCTGCACTGTCGGAGGGGCAGTACTGAGAGAGCACCGACCTGTCAGAGGGGCAGTACTGAGGGAGTGCCGCACTGTCGGAGGGGCAGTACTGAGGGAGCGCCGCACTGTCGGAGGGGCAGTACTGAGGGAGCACAGCACTATCGGAGGGGCAGTACTGAGGGAGCGCCGCACTGTCGGAGGGGCAGTACTGAGGGAGCGCCGCACTGTCGGAGGGGCGGTACTGAGGGAGCGCCGCACTGTCGGAGGGGCAGTACTGAGGGAGCGCCGCAGTGTCGGAGGGGCAGTACTGAGGGAGCGCCGCACTGTCGGAGGGGGCAGTGGCGAGGAGAGTCCTCCCCGGAGTCCTGGGTCCAACATCCCTCCTTCAATCAACTGTTGAACTGGCTCCATCGCATCAACGCTGTTTGTGGGATCTTGCTGTGTGCAAAATGGCTGCCGCGTTACACCACAGGAGTGATGGTGCTTCAAAGTAATTCAGCGCCTGTGAGATGTTTCTGAGAGGGGATGAAGCCCTTAATAAATGCAGCTTTATTTGTGATGATTCTCAAGTTGTGCTCAAGTGCTTCGATAGGAAAAACAGAAAGGCAGAGTATTACTTAAATGGTGATAAATTGGGAAATGCTGATGTACAAAGGGACCTGGGTGTCCTTGTACACCAGTCACTGAAAGCAAACATGCACGTGCAGCAAGCAGTTAGGAAGGCAAATGGTATGTTGGCCTTCATTGCAAGAGGATTTGAGTACAGGAGCAAGGATGTCTTACTACAGTTATACAGGGCCTTGGTGAGACCACACCTGGAGTACTGTGTGCAGTTTTGGTCTCCTTACCTAAGAAAGGATATACTTGCCATAGAGGGAGTGCAGCGAAGGTTCACCAGACTGATTCCTGGGATGGCAGGACTGTCGTATGAGGAGAGATTGGGTCGACTAGGCCTGTATTCACTAGAGTTTAGAAGAATGAGAGGGGATCTCATTGAAACGTATAAAATTCTGACAGGGCTAGACAGACTGGATGCAGGAAGGATGTTTCCCCTGGCTGGGGGGGATCTAGAACGAGGGGTCACAGTCTCAGGATACGGGATAGGACATTTAGGACTGAGATGAGGAGAAATTTCTTCACTCAGAGTGTGGTGAACTGTGGAATTCTCTACCACAGAAGGCTGTGGTGGCCAAGTCACTGAATATATTTAAGAAGGAGATAGATAGATTTCTAGACACAAAAGGCATCAAGGGGTATGGGGAGAGAGCGGGAATATGGTATTGAGATAGAGGATCAGCCATGATCATATTGACTGGCGGAACAGGCTCGAAGGGCCGAATGGCCTACTCCTGCTCCTATTTTTCTATGTTTCTAGTGCTCCTAGTGTGGTCTAACCAAGGAATATGGAGACCAGAACTGTGCACAGTGCTCCAAGAGTGATCTAACCAAGGTATATGGAGACCAGAACTGTGCACAGTGCTCCAAGTGTGGTCTAACACCAAGGTACACGGAGACCAGAACAGTGCACAGTGCTCCAAGTGTGGTCTAACCAAGGTATATGGAGACCAGAACTGTGCACAGTGCTCCAAGTGTGGTCTAACTAAGTTATATGGAGACCAGAACTGTGCACAATGCTCCAAGTGTGGTCTACCCAAGGTATATGGAGACCAGAACTGTGCACAGTGCTCCAAGTGTGGTCTAACCAGGGTCCTATACAAGTTTAACGTAAGTTCACTGCTTCTGAATTTTACACTCCTAGAAATAAATCCCAGTGCTTTGTTAAGAGTTTTAATTGCTTTGCTGACCTGCGATGCTGCTTTCAATGATTTGTTCACCTGTCTCCCTCGATCCCTTTGCTCTTTTACCCCATTCAGTTTCCTGATTTTCTCCGTGCATCACCTCACATTTAGCTATGTTAAACTTCATTTGCCACTCGACTGCCCAGTCTGCAAGTTTTCTACTTTATTTCATAAATCAGTCTCGCTGCGTACAGTCACAACATTGGGCTGGCGTTATGAAACAAAAAATACCATTTAATGAACAGTCCCATTTCTACTCGAGGTTAACATTCAGGATCTCATTAATTCTTTATCACTCCTGTTAAAGCAACGCCTAGATTTTAAAGTTCTCATCCTCCTGTTCAAATCCCTCCATGGCCCTCGCCCCCTCCCTATCTCTGTAACCTCCTCCAGCCCTACAATTCTCATCCTCCTGTTCAAATCCCTCCATGGCCCTCGCCCCCTCCCTATCTCTGTAACCTCCTCCAGCCCCTACAATTCTCATCCTCCTGTTCAAATCCCTCCATGGCTCTCGCCCCCTCCCTATCTCTGTAACCTCCTCCAGCCCTACAATTCTCATCCTCCTGTTCAAATCCCTCCATGGCCCTCGCCCTCTCCCTATCTCTGTAACCTCCTCCAGCCCCTACAATTCTCATCCTCCTGTTCAAATCCCTCCATGGCCCTCGCCCCCTCCCTATCTCTGTAACCTCCTCCAGCCCCTACAATTCTCATCCTCCTGTTCAAATCCCACCATGGCCCTCACCCCCCTCCCTATCTCTGTAACCTCCTCCAGCCCCTACAATTCTCATCCTCCTGTTCAAATCCCTCCATGGCCCTTGCCCCTCCCTATCTCTGTAACATCCTCCAGCCCCTACAATTCTCATCCTCCTGTTCAAATCCCTCCATGGCCCTTGCCCCTCCCTATCTCTGTAACCTCCTCCAGCCCCTTCAATTCTCATCCTCCTGTTCAAATCCCTCCATGTCCCTCGCCCCACTCCCTATCTCTGTAACCTCCTCCAGCCCCTACAATTCTCATCCTCCTGTTCAAATCCCTCCATGGCCCCTCGCCCCCTCCCTATCTCTGTAACCTCCTCCAGCCCCTACAATTCTCATCCTCCTGTTCAAATCCCTCCATGGCCCTCGCCCTCTCCCTATCTCTGTAACCTCCTCCAGCCCTACAATTCTCATCCTCCTGTTCAAATCCCTCCATGGCCCTCGCCCCCTCCCTATCTCTGTAACCTCCTCCAGCCCCTACAATTCTCATCCTCCTGTTCAAATCCCTCCATGGCCCTCGCCCCCTCCCTATCTCTGTAACCTCCTCCAGCCCTACAATTCTCATCCTCCTGTTCAAATCCCTCCAGGGCCCTCGCCCCCCTCCCTATCACTGTAACCTCCTCCAGCCCCTACAATTTTCATCCTCCTGTTCAAATCCCTCCATGGCCCTCGCCCCCCTCCCTATCTCTGTAACCTCCTCCAGCCCTACAATTCTCATCCTCCTGTTCAAATCCCTCCATGGCCCTCGCCCCCTCCCTATCTCTGTAACCTCCTCCAGCCCCACAATTCTCATCCTCCTGTTCAAATCCCTGCATGGCCTTCGCCCCCTCCCTATCTCTGTCACCTCCTCCAGCCCTACAATTCTCATCCTCCTGTTCAAATCCCTCCATGGCCCCTTGCCCCCTCCCTATCTCTGTAACCTCCTCCAGCCCTACAATTCTCATCCTCCTGTTCAAATCCCTCCATGGCCCCTCGCCCCCTCCCTATCTCTGTAACCTCCTCCAGCCCTACAATTCTCATCCTCCTGTTCAAATCCCTCCATGGCCCTCGCCCCTCCCTATCTCTGTAACCTCCTCCAGCCCTACCACCCTCCGAGATCTCTGCGCTCCTCCAATTCTGGCCTCTTGAGCATCCCCCGATTTCCATCGCTCCACCATTGGCGGCCGTGCCTTCAGCTGCCTGGGACCCCGAGCTCTGGAATTCCCTCCCTAATCCTCTCCGCCTCTCTCTCCTCCTTTAAGACGATCCTTAAAACCGACCTCTTTGACCAAGCTTTTGGTCACCTGGCCCTAATATCTCCTTATGTGGATCGGTGTCAGATTTTGTTGTATAACTCCTGTGAAACGCCCTGGGACGTTTCACTACGTTAAAGGCGCTGGATAAAGGCAAGTAGTTGTTTATGGACAATATTCAGACACATGGCAGATGAAATTTAAAACAGAGATGTGTGAAGTGATACATTTTGGTAGGAAGAATGATGAGAGGCAATATAAACTAAAGGGTACAATCCTAAAGGGGGTGCAGGGACAGAGAGACCTGGGGGTATATGGACACAAGTCATTGAAGGTGGCAAGACAGGTTGAGAAGGCTGTTAAAAAGCATATGGGATCCTGGGCTTTATTAATAGAGGTGTAGAGTACAAAAGCAAGGAAGTTATGCTGAACCTTTATAAATCACTGGTTAGGCCACAGCTGGAGTATTGTGTCCAATTCTGGGCACCGCACTTTAGGAAGGATGTCAAGGTCTTGGAGAGGGTGCAGAGGAGATTGACCAGAATGGTACCAGGGATGGGGGACTTCAGTGATGTGGAGAGACTGGAGAAGCTGGGGTTGTTCTCCTTAGAGCAGAGAAGGTTAAGGGGAGATTGACTAGAATGTTTCCAGGGATGAGGGACTTCAGTGATGTGGGGAGACTGGAAAAACTGGGGTTGTTCTCCTTAGAGCAGAGAAGGTTAAGGGGAGATTTACTAGAATGGGACCAGGGATGAGGGACTTCAGTGATGTGGAGAGACTGGAGAAGCTGGGGTTGTTCTCCTTAGAGGCGGTGCAACGAAGGTTCACTAGATTGGTCCCTGGGATGAGAGGGCTGTCCTATCAGGAGAGATTGAGTAGATTGAGCCTATACTCTCTGGAGTTTAGAAGAATGAGAGGTGATCTCATTGAAACATATAAGATTCTGAGGGGGGATTGACAGGGTAGATGCTGCGAGGCTATTTCCCCCTGGCTGGAGAGTCTAGAACCAGGGGGTCACAGTCTCAGGATAAGGGGTCGGCCATTTAGGACTGAGATGAGGAGGAATTTCTTCACTCAGAGGGCGGTGAATCTTTGGAATTCTCTGCCCCAGAGGGCTGTGGAGGCTCAGTCGTTGAGTATATTCAAGGCTGAGATCGATAGATTTTTGGACTCTAGGGGAATTGAGGGATATGGGGATCGGGCAGGGAAAGTGGAGTTGAGGTGGAAGATCAGCCATGATCTTATTGAATGGCGAAGTAGGCTCGAGGGGCCGAATGGCCTCCTCCTGATCCTAATTCTTATGTTCTTAGAAGCTCTTGACACATATTTGTCAGTTGGAACCCTGCACCACCCTCTTCAACCGATTGTCAGACCCTTCCCCACCAAACACTCTTCCAAAAGGGGGCCAGTTTTCTATCCCCCCCCATGACAATAAGTCAAGGTGCAAATTGGTGTCATGGGCAACACACCCAAAAAGTTGCGAGTTCCCTTTAAGAGGTTGACGTGAAGTTGGATCCGGCTCGCAATCTTCTCGATCATGTCTGGCGAGCCTTCACGATCGCTAGACTGAGCACAGGGGACGGTGCATCCACCAGCCTAACCTCCAGACCCTGACAAAGCCCCCAGGCTGGGGGGAGGGCGGTTGTCCACCTTGGCCACCAGCACCCTTGCCTCACAAAGGCTGGTCCCCATGCTGGCGCAGGATCACAATGGGGCTGATTGGGTGACGGCGTCTTATAAGCTGGGCCGGAGGCCGGGGTTGGCAGTACAAGGGTCTGAACTCAGCAGAGAAAGATCCCACAGAGGAACAGTCACAAAGGAAAAGAGAAAACAGAGAAGAGAAAGTGTCCAGGGACGCCCAAACCCGCGCACACTGTCGCAATCCTTGGGGGAACGAAAGCCTTCCTCATGGCTTACCTCTTGCCCTGGAGGGGACTCAATGTCGGAGATCCGGGCCACCCCTGCTCCAAAGCATCCGGAGGTGACTGCTGCGAGTATCTGGGACAAGTCCTCCTCAACTCCTTCGGAACTGCCATTGCAGTGATCATTATAGTCAACGCTCTGTTCTTGGTAAGGAAGGAGAGTCGTGGGGGTGGAGGGGTTGGGGTGGGGGAAGGAAGAGGGTGGAGGAGTCTGTGACTGGGCTGCTGGGACATTCTCATGTGTGGAGGGCAAGTCAACCCAACCCAATGCCGAATCCCCCACAATCAACATCCTGGGGGGTCACCATTAACTAGAAACTTAACTGGACCAGCCACATAAATACTGTGGCTACAAGAGCAGGTCAGAGGCTGGGTATTCTGCGGCGAGTGTCTCACCTCCTGACTCCCCAAAGCCTTTCCACCATCTACAAGGCACAAGTCAGGAGTGTGATGGAATACTCTCCACTTGCCTGGATGAGTGCAGCTCCAACAACACTCGAGAAACTCGGCACCATCCAGGACAAAGCAGCCCGCTTGATTCACACCCCATCCACCACCTTAAACATTCACTCCCTCCACCACCGGCGTACCGTGGCTGCAGTGTGTACCATCTACAAGATGCACTGCAGCAACTCACCAAGGCTTCTTCGGCAGCACCTCCCAAACCCGCGACCTCTTCCACCTAGAAGGACAAGGGCAGCAGGCGCACGGGAACACCACCACCTCCAAGTTCCCCTCCGAGTCACACACCATCCTGACTTGGAAATATATCGGCCCGATCCTTCATCGTCACTGGGTCAAAATCCTTGAACTCTCTCCCTTACAGCGCTGTGGGAGCACCTTCACCACACGGACTGCAGCGGTTGAAGAAGGCGGTTCACCACCACCTTCTCAAGGGCAACTAGGGATGGGCAATAAATGCTGGCCTTGCCAGCGTCGCCCAGATCCTATAAGCGAATAAAACAAAAACCCTGCGCCCCACACATGATAGAGGACCTCAGATCAAGCTGGGATGAGCGCCTCTGAAGGAAGGGTTGAGGCTGCAGGGATTAAAGATTGACCTCCTAGGCCCTGCGGAGAGCAACTCTGGAAAATGAATCATGGGAAGCTTCCGAAAAATGTTCTTTTTCCATTGATGTTCAACGCTTCTGCTTACTGGTGATGGAAACATTGGCGATGGGATGGGGAGGAGGTTTGACTGACTGACCAGCGTCATCCAGTCGGAGGACAAAGAGTTTCTTCGCTCTCCAATTGGCCCCCGTGTTGGGTGCCCGATGGCGGGCTGGGGCGCTTGGAGGTGAGAGGGTCGTGTGGTGACACCGCGAATACGTCCGACCAGAGATGCCCATCCTAGTCAAGGGGCGTGTGGGCGAGGTCACAGAGCACGTGGACAACGCAGGCGTAGGACCTTTCCACGCCCGCCCATGCTAAGATGGCGGCCAGAGGACTGAGGCAAATAGTCCATCTGCTGTGGTGTCTTGCACCAGGAGACTCGGCCGAGGGCAATCTCCAGGTGGTGAGTGGGGTTAGAGGACGGAGGGATAATTGGACTAGGGCGCCCTGGTGTAATTTATCCCACACTTTACCAGTCATGCATTCTGTCTCTATTTTGTTTATTCATTCATGGGATGTGGGCGTCACTGGCGAGGCCAGCATTTATTGCCCATCCCTAATTGCCCTTGAGAAGGTGGTGGTGAGCCACCTTCTTGAACCGCTGCAGTCCGTGTGGTGAAGGTACTCCCACAGTGCTGTTGGGGAGGGAGTTCCAGGATTTTGACCCAGCGACGATGAAGGATCGGCCGATATATTTCCCAGTCAGGATGGTGTGTGACTCGGAGGTGGAACTTGGAGGTGGTGGTGTTCCCATGCACCTGCTGCCCTTGTCCTTCTAGGTGGAAGAGGTCGCGAGTTTGGGAGGTGCTGTCGAAGGTTGTGCACAGCAAGGTCCCACAAACAGCAATGTGATAATGACGGGATAATCTAAATTTTAGTGATGTGGGTTCAGGGATAAATTTTGGCCCCAGGACACCAGGGAGTGTGGGTCTGGATTATGGGGCTCGAGTCCTAGAGTATATACAGCTACCTCCGACAGTGCAGCGCTCCCTCAGTGCTGGCACCGGAGAGTGTGGGCCTAGATTATGGGGTTCAAGTCCTAGAGTAGATACATCTACCTCCGACAGTGCAGCGGGGCCTCAGTACTGGCACCAGGGAGTGTCGGCCTGGATTATGGGGCTCGAGTCCTAGAGTATATACATCTACCTCCGACAGTGCAGCGCTCCCTCAGTACTGGCACCGGGGAGTGTGGGCCTGGATTATGGGGCTCGAGTCTCTGGAGTGGGGCCTCGACCCCACCACCATCCGACTCAGAGGCGAGTGCGACCCACGGAGCCAAGGCTGACACCGCAAGAGAGGCTGTTTAACGAAGGTTGCTGCAGCGCCACACCTGGCGGGAGGGTGTAATTACACCGTGACTTATTGACATAGAGAATAGGGGTGGGAAAAGTGTGACAGAAACATGGCAACAGGAAATAAGATTTTACAGACAGGAAGTGTGCGCAGAACTATTATTTTTAATATGTTATGGGTTTGGACTTGCTAGCGGACTTCCTGTGGCTCATAGCAAGCTGGCTGTTTTTATCACGTGTTATATTACGCCTTGCCTGCTTTGTAATATAGCACACCCTGTTCCTGACAGGCCTAAAGAGACTTCCTTGGGCTATGTAGGCTACTGAGTAAGGGAGGCGGGGAGGCTCGTCCAACCCAAGCCTGCCCCTTTAAGGGCACAGTGTCTCGTTGCTTGGAAACAGGCATGATCCTCCAGTCAATAGGAGCTCAATTGTGGTTGGTGGTGGGATGTTTGTAGACTGGCGGGTGCTGGTAAATTCCTGCCTCCTTTATTTATTGTTATATGGATTTGACATATGGACATGTTGGTGTAAAAGCCGCATGCGATGATGTCAGAGTGTTCGAGATACGTGGCCTGATTCTCTGTAAATCGGATAAGGCCCTATACGGATCATGCCAACCCATGTTACGCGTCTGAGTATTATTCTGCTGCTAAGGCAGTGCTGTCTCCCTGTAAGGCCGGTGTTGTAGCTCTACCTCACCACCGCCTCTCTCGACCCCTCCACTCTCTCTGATTTCTCACGCTGCTTGTCCGACATCCAGTCCTGGATGAACAGAAATTTCCTCCAACAAAGTATGTCGAAGATCAAAGCCATTGTCTTCGGTCTCCGCCCCTGCCTCAGCTCATCTGCTGCTGAAACCCTCGTCCATGCCTTTCTCCCCTCCAGACTCGACTATTCCGACGCTCTCCTGGCCGGCCTTTCATCTTCCACCCTCCGTAAACTTCAGCTCATCCCAAACTCCTGCTGCCCCCGTGTCCTAACTCGCACCGAGTCCTGTTCACCCATCACCCCCTGTGCTCGCTGACCTACACTGGCTCCCGGTCCGGCAACGCCTCAATTTTAAAATTCTCATCCTCCTGTTCAAATCCCACCATGGCCCTATCTCTCTAACCTCCTCCAGCCCTACAACCCTCTGAGATCTCTGCGCTCCTCCAATTCTGGCCTCTTGAGCATCCCCCGATTTCCATCGCTCCACCATTGGCGGCCGTGCCTTCAGCTGCCTGGTGCCCTGAGCTCTGGAATTCCCTCCCTAAACCTCTCCGCCTCTCTCTCCTCCTTTAAGACGTTCCTTAAAACCGACCTCTTCGACCAAGCTTTTGGTCACCTGGCCCTAATATCTCTTTATGTGGCTCGGTGTCAAATTGTGTTTGATAATCGCTGCTGTGAAGCGCCCTGGGACGTTTTACTACGTTAAAGGCGCTTTAGAGAAACAGGGAGCCAGGGTTTCTGTTCAATGGGAATAGGCTGAAGGGAGAGCGTGAACACAGAGAGATCCTGGGCTTCAATCTCATCATTCCCATCCCCTCCAGGGGCAATATATCCTTCCTGAGGTGCGGGGCCCAGAGCTGAACGCCCTTACTCCTGATGGGGTCTAACCAGAGTTCTGTCCAGCTGTAACATTACTTCCAGCCCTTTGTCTTCCAGCCCGTGAGATGAAGGCCAACATTCCATTTGCCTTTCTAATTATTTTTACTACCTGTGCAGTAGTTTTTAGTGATTTCTGTACATGGATCCCTCAATCTCTCCACAATTCCTAGCTTCTCGCCATCTGAGTTTTTTAATTCGTTTATGGGATGTGGGCGTCGCTGGCAAGGCCAGCATTTATTGCCCATCCCTAGTTGCCCTTGAGAAGATGATGGTGAGCCGCCTTCTTGAACCGCTGCAGTCCATGTGGTGAAGGTGCTCCCACAGCGCTGTTAGGGAGGGAGTTCCAGGATTTTGACCCAGCGACGATGAAGGAACGGCCGATATATTTCCAAGTCGGGATGGTGTGTGACTCGGAGGGGAACTTGGAGGTGGTGGTGTTCCCATGCGCCTGCTGCCCTTGTCCTTCTAGGTGGAAGAGGTGGCGGGTTTGGGAGGTGCTGCCGAAGAAGCCTTGGCGAGTTGCTGCAGTGCATCTTGTAGATGGTTCACACTGCAGCCACGGTGCGCCGATGGTGGAGGGAGTGAATGTTTAAGGTGGCGGATGGGGTGCCAATCAAGCGGGCTGCTTTGTCCTGGATGGTGTCGAGCTTCTTGAGTGTTGTTGGAGCTGCACTCATCCAGGCAAGTGGAGAGTATTCCATCACATTCCTGACTTGTGCCTTGTAGATGGTGGAAAGGCTTTGGGGAGTCAGGAGGTGAGACACTCGCTGCAGAATACCTAGCCTCTGACCTGCTCTTGTTGCCACAGTATTTATGTGGCTGGTCTAGTTAAGTTTCTGGTCAATGGTGACCCCCAGGATGTTGATGCTGGGGGATTCGGCGATGGTAATGCAGTTGAATGTCAAGGGGAGGTGGTTAGACTCTCGCTTGTTGGAGATAGTCATTCCCTGGCACTTCTGTGGCACAAATGTTACCTGCCACTTATCAGCCCAAGCCTGAACGTCGTCCAGGTCTTGTTGCATGTGGGCATGGACTGCTTCATTATCTGTGGAGTTGCGAATGGCACTAAACACTGTGCAGTCATCAGCGAACATCCCCACTTCTGACCTTATGTTGGGGGGAAGGTCATTGATGAAGCAGCTGAAGATGGTTGGGCCAAGGATACTGCCCTGAGGAACTCCTGCAGCGATGTCCTGGGGCTGTGATGCTTGACCTCCAACCACCACAACCATCTTCCTTTGATCAATCTTTCTTTGGTCCGCAGTGGATGACCTCACACTTCCCCCATATTGAACTCCCATCTGCCACAGTTTTGGTCGCTCACTGAATCCGTCAATGTCCCTCTGCAACTTCCTGCTCCCGTCTGCATTGTTTACTGAGCCTCCTAACTTGGTGTCATCAGCAAACTTGGATATTCGGCTCTCTATTCTCTCATCCCTCAGTGTCAGCTGTGGCTCAGTGGGTAGCACCCTCGCCTCTGAGTCAGAAGGTTGTGGGTTCAAGTCCCACTCCAGGGACTTGAGCACATAAAGCTAGGCTGACACTCCAGGGCTGTGCTGAGGGAGCGCTGCACTTATCGCCTTATCTGAGGAAGGATGTTCTTGCCATGGAAGGAGTTCAGCGAAGATTCACAAGGCTAATACCTGGGATGGCAGGAGTGACATATGAGGAGAGATTGGGGCGATTGGGCTTATACTCGCTGGAGTGTAGAAGAATGAGAGGGGATCTCATCGAAACATATAAAATTCTGACAGGTCTGGACAAACTAGATGCAGGAAGAATGTTCCCGATGGTCGGAGAGTCCAGAACCAGGGGTCATAATCTAAGGATAAGGGGTAAGCCATTTAGGACAGAAATGAGGAAGAATTTCTTCACCCAGAGAGTGGTGAACCTGTGGAATTCTCTACCATAGAAGGTAGTTGAGGCCAAGTCATTAAATATATTCAAGAATGAGTTAGATATATTTCTTAAAGCTAAAGGTATCAAGGGATATGGGGAGAAGGCAGGTACAGGGTACTGAGTTTGGATGATCAGCCATGATCTCATCGAATGGCAGAGCAGGCTCGAGGGGCCGAATGGCCTACTCCTGCTCCTAGTTTCTATGTTTCTATGGGTTCAAGTCCCACTCCCGGGCCTTGAGCACATAAAGCTAGGCTGACGCTCCAGTGCAGTGCTGAGGGAGTGCTGCACTGTCAGAAGTGCCGTCTTTCAGATGAGACGTTAAAATAGGGCCCCGTCTGCTCTCTCAGGTGGACGTAAAAGATCCCACGGCCACTATTTCGAAGAACAGTAGGGGAATTCTCCCCGGTGTCCTGGGGCCAATATTTATCCCTCAACCAACATAACAAAAACTGTTGATCTGGTCATTAACACATTGCTGTTTGTGGGAGCTTGCTGTGCGCAAATTGGCTGCCGCGTTTCCCACATTACAACAGTGACTACACTTCGATAAAAGAACTTCATTGGCTGTAAAGTGCTTTGAGACGTCCGGTGGTCGTGAAAGGCGCTATATAAATGCAGGTCTTTCTTTTCTTTTCATCCAAGTCATTGATAAATACAGTGAAAAGCTGAGGGCCCAGCACAGATCCCTGGGGGACACAACTCGTCACATCCTGCCAATTGGAGCACATGTCCGTTATCCCTACTCTCTGTCCCCTGCCTCCGAACAATTCCCTATCCAAGCCAGTAGGTTGCCTCTAATTCCAAGTGCTCTCATTTTTGTTAATGCTCCCTTGTGTGGAACCTTGTCGAATGCCTTAGAGTCATAGGGGGAAAAATTCAGTCGCGCCCCGTTTGGGGCGCAAATATCGTCCGGGCGCAAAAATTAGCGCCTGGCGCTAATTATCGCCACTGACTGGAAACTTCACTTTTAACGCCCCGGGAGGTGAGTAGAGCGCTAAAGCAGGCGCTGCACACCTGTCTTAAGGCGCAAAGGCCAAGGAGTGAGGCGCTAACTCAGAGCGCTGGCGAAGCTCATGTAATGTCAGTCAGCAATGGAACACACACACAATGGCACGGGCCAGTTCTTAAAGGGGATGGTTAATCTTGCTTTCCATCCACATCCTACTCATTGCAGCCTTGAATCTCGGCCTGGAGAGACTTGCACATCAAATGTGCTGGAAAGAACAATTGAGAGGCCCAGGGAAAGAGCTCCGAGTGCAGCCCCCACAGTCTCTTCTAAATCAATACAAGGAATGGAAAATCAAAATGAACCTGCAAAGTGCTGCTCAGTACCCAAAACTCCTTCACACAACGTTGAATCTCTCCAGAAGTCTCTCCCTCTCTCTCTCAGAATGCGTAGTTCAAAAATGGCACCAACAATAAAAGGCAGGAAGCGGTCACCTTTAAATAGCGCTCCCCCTTTCCCTTCATGACTGCAGAACGCTCCCCTCAACCTGTCGTTGCTAGCGTCAGGCGGTAAGGCAGGGGGCGCCACTCAATATCCGCGCCGGGGCATTGCACACTCGAGTGACGTCATGATCTGCCGGCGCAGGAGATCGTGGCGGTAGTGTTTAGCGCCGCCGCACAATCTCTAGTTAAGTTCCCGAGCGGCGCAAACATCGCTGCGCCCGGGCGTTAGCGGCTTTGCGCCCCATTAGCACCCTCTTAAGACGCTAACGGGAGGCGCAACCAACTGAATTTTTACCCCATAGAGTTATACAGCACAGAAAGAGGCCCTTCGGCCCATCGTGTCCGCGCCGGCCATCAAGCCCTGTCTATTCTAATCCCATTTTCCAGCACTTGGTCCGTAGCCTTGTATGCTATGGCGTTTCAAGTGCTCATCTAAATGCTTCTTGAATGTTGTGAGGGTTCCTGCCTCTACCACCCTTTCAGGCAGCGAGTTCCAGATTCCAACCACCCTCTGGGTGAAAAAGTTTTTCCTCAAATCCCCTCGAAACCTCCTGCCCCTTACCTTGAAACTATGCCCCCTTGTTATTGACCCCTCCACTAAGGGGAAAAGTTCCTTTCTATCTACCCTATCTATGCCCCTCATAATTTTGTACACCTCAATCAGGTCCCCCCCTCAGCCTTCTCTGCTCTAAGGAAAACAACCCCAACCTGTCCAGTCTCTCTTCATAGCTGAAATGCTCCAGCCCAGATAACATCCTGGTGAATCTCCTCTGCACCCTCTCCAATGCAATCACATCCTTCCTATAGTGTGGCGACCAGAACTGCACACAGTATTCCAGCTGTGGCCTAACTAGCGTTTTGTACAGCTCCATCATAACCTCCCTGCTCTTATATTCTATGCCTTGGCTAATGAAGGCAAGTATCCCATATGCCTTCTTAACCACCTTATCTACCTGTCCTGCTGCCTTCAGGGATCTATGTACATGCACACCAAGGTCCCTCTGATCCTCTGTCCTTCCTAGGGTCCTACCATTCATTGTGTAGCCCCTTGCCTTGTTAGTACTCCCAAAATGTATCACCTCACACTTTTCAGGGTTAAATTCCATTTGCCACTGTTCTTCTGGAAGCCCATATCAATAACATCCACAGACACTCCCTTATGCAAATGTAACCCCACTATTTAAGAAAGGAGGGAGAGAGAAAACGGGGGACTACAGGCCAGTTAGCCTGACATCAGTAGTAGGGAAAATGCTAGAATCTATTATTGAGGACGTGGTAACAGGGCACTTAGAAAATAATAATAGGATTGGGCAGAGTCAACACGGATTTATGAAAGGGAAATCGTGTTTGACGAATCTGTTAGAGATTTTTGAGGTTGTAACTAGCAGAATAGATAAGGGCGAACCAGTGGATGTGGTTTATTTGGAGTTTCTGAAGACATTCGTTAAGGTGCCACACAAGAGGTTATTAAACAAAATTAGGGCTCATGGGATTGGCGGTAATATACTAGCATGGATTGAGGATTGGTTAACGGACAGAAAGCAGAGAGTAGGAATAAACGGTTCATTTTCGGGTTGGCAGGCTGTAACTAGTGGGGTACCGCAAGGATCAGTGCTTGGGCCTCAGCTATTCACAATCTACATCAATGATTTGGATGAGAGGACCAATGTCACATCCAAGTTTGCTGATGATACAAAGCTGGGTTGGAATGTAAGTTGTGAGGAGGATGCAAGGAGGCTTCAAGGGGATATAGACAGGCTCAGTGAGTGGGCAAGAACATGGCAAATGGAATATAATGTGGAGAAATGTGAAGTTATCCACTTTGGTAGGAAAAATAGAAAAGCAGAGTATTGTTTAAATGGTGAGAGATTGGGAAATGTTGGTGTTCAGCAGGACCTGGGTGTCCTTGTACACCAATCACTGAAAGTTAACATGCAGGTACAGCAAGCAATTAGGAAAGCAAATGGGATGTTGGCCTTTATTACAAGAGGATTTGAGTACAAGAGTAAAGATGTCTTACTGCAATTATATCGGGCCCTGGTGAGACCACACCTGGAGTATTGTGTACAGTTTTGGTCTCCTTACCTAAGGAAGGATACACTTGCCATAGAGGGAGAGCAACGAAGGTTCACCAGACTGGTTCCTGGGATGAGAGGGTTGTCCTATGAGGAGAGATTGAGTAGACTAGGCCTATATTCTCTAGAGTTTAGAAGAATGAGAGGTGATCTCATTGAAACATACAAGATTCTGAGGGGGATTGACAGGGTAGATGCTGAGAGGTTGTTTCCCCTGGCTGGGGAGTCTAGACCCAGGGGTCACAGTCTCAGGATAAGGGGTCGGCCATTTAGGACTGAGATGTGGAGAAATTTCTTCACTCAGAGGGCGGTGAATCTTTGGAATTCTCTACCCCAGAGGGCTGTGGAGGCTCAGTCGTTGAGTATATTCAGGACTGAGATCGATAGATTTTTGGATATTAAGGGAATCAAGGGATATGGGGATAGTGCAGGAAAGTGGAGATGAGGTAGAAGATCAGCCGTGATCTTATCGAATGGTGGAGCAGGCTCGAGGGGCCGAATGGCCGACTCCTGCTCCTATTTCTTATGTTCTTAGAGGCATGTCACTCGCGTTAAGGTGAGGGCAGTGGGGGCAGGAAGGGAGCAAGGAATGCAGACAGTATCAGGAGGTGGAAAGTGAGAAAGGATTGTGGTGTGAGGGGGAAGTGGGATGAGAGAAACAGAAAGGCAGACTATTATCTGAATGGCAATAGATTGGGAGAAGGGGAAGTGCAACGAGACCTGGGTGTCCTTGTGCACCAGTCGCTGAAGGTAAGCCTGCAGGTACAGCAGGCGGTGAAGAAGGCAAATGGTATGTTGGCCTTCATAGCGAAAGGGTTTGAGTATAGGAACAAGGATGTCTTGCTGCAGTTGTACAGGGCCTTGGTGAGACCACACCTTGAGTATTGTGTGCAGTTTTGGTCGCCTTATCTGAGGAAGGATGTTCTTGCCATGGAAGGAGTTCAGCGAAGATTCACAAGGCTGATACCTGGGATGGCAGGAATGACATATGAGGAGAGATTGGGCTTATACTCGCTGGAATATTGAAGAATGAGAGGGGATCTCATCGAAACATATAAAATTCTGACAGGTCTGGACAAACTAGATGCAGGAAGAATGTTCCCGATGGTCGGAGAGTCCAGAACCAGGGGTCACAGTCTAAGGATAAGGGGTAAGCCATTTAGGACAGAAATGAGGAAGAATTTCTTCACCCAGAGAGTGGTGAACCTGTGGAATTCTCTACCACAGAAGGTAGTTGAGGCCAATTCATTAAATATATTCAAGAATGAGTTAGATATATTTCTCAAGGCTAAAGGGATCAAGGGATATGGGGAGAAGGCAGGTACAAGGTTCTGAATTTGGA
Organism: Squalus acanthias; assembly: GCA_030390025.1. NCBI lineage: Eukaryota > Metazoa > Chordata > Chondrichthyes > Squaliformes > Squalidae > Squalus > Squalus acanthias. The sequence goes on along the minus strand of JASTWF010000127.1, from coordinate 609,907 downwards.
TGATCAGCCATGATCTCATCGAATGGCAGAGCAGGCTCGAGGGGCCGAATGGCCTGCCCCTGCTCCTATCTTCTATGTTTCGATGAGAGAAGGAGAGGGACTGAAGATACCATTGTTGCTCCCAAGGGGGTCGACGTCGCTGACGGCCAGGGTGCCCACCACCTGCTGCCCAATGAGTTGCAGCCCCCTCGCTCCTCAAGGTCTGAGAGCTGCTGGAGCTATGCATCACCCACCCCATCCCCCGCCTGTTCTCTACTGCTCCCTCCTATTGTGGGTCATCTTGGCCTACAAGAGAAACGAATGTGTTTGAGTCAGAGTCCAGCTTTGTGTTTGGAAGATATGCCTGCTGTCGTTGAATAGCTGCGATTGTAGGCAAGGTGTGAGATGTGGATGTGTATTTGAGTCGGTGCAGATGTTTGGTGGGTGAGTGGTGGCGGTGTGGTCCTTTGCTGTTTGTAGTGTACATTAATGATTTGGATAGGACCCCTGGGTTAGAGAGAGAGGGGAAATCAGCCAGGGTTCCTGCTCCTGATCACTGTCCAGTGACCCCTGGGTTAGAGAGAGAGGGGAAATCAGCCAGGGTTCCTGCTCCTGATCACTGTCCAGTGACCCCCTGGGTTAGAGAGAGAGGGGAAATCAGCCAGGGTTCCTGCTCCGGATCACTGTCCAGTGACCCTGGGGTTAGAGAGAGAGGAAATCAGCCACGGTTCCTGCTCCTGATCACTGTCCAGTGACCGCTGGGTTAGAGAGAGAGGGAAATCAGCCAGGGTACCTGCTCCTGATCACTGTCCAGTGACCCCTGGGTTAGAGAGAGTGGGGAAATCAGCCAGGGTTCCTGCTCCTGATCACTGCCCAGTGACCCCTGTGTTAGAGAGTGAGGGGAAATCAGCCAGGGTTCCTGCTCCTGATCACTGTCCAGTGAACCCTGGGTTAGAGAGTGGAGGAAGTCAGCCAGGGTTCCTGCTCCTGATCACTGTCCAGTGACCCCTGGATTAGAGAGGGAGGGGAAATCAGCCAGGGTTCCTGCTCCTGATCACTGTCCAGTGACCCTGGGTTAGAGCGAAGAGGAAATCAGCCACGGTTCCTGCTCCTGATCACTGTCCAGTGACCCCTGGGTTAGAGAGAGAGGGAAATCAGCCAGGGTACCTGCTCCTGATCACTGCTCAGTGACCCCTGGTTTAGAGAGAGAGGGGAATCAGCCAGGGTTCCTGCTCCTGATCACTGTCAGTGACCCCTGGGTTAGAGAGAGGGGAAATCAGCCAGGGTTCCTGCTCCTGATCACTGCTCAGTGAACCCTGGGTTAGAGAGTGGAGGAAGTCAGCCAGGGTTCCTGCTCCTGATCACTGTCCAGTGACCCCTGGATTAGAGAGGGAGGGGAAATCAGCCAGGGTTCCTGCTCCTGATCACTGTCCAGTGACCCCTGGGTTAGAGCGAAGGAGGAAATCAGCCAGGGTTCCTGCTCCTGATCACTGTCCAGTGACCCCTGGGTTAGAGAGAGGGGAAATCAGCCAGGGTTCCTGCTCCTGATCACTGCTAAGTGACCCCTGGTTTAGAGAGAGAGGGGAATCAGCCAGGGTTCCTGCTCCTGATCACTGTTCAGTGACCCCTGGGTTAGAGAGAGGGGAAATCAGCCAGGGTTCCTGCTCCTGATCACTGCTAAGTGACCCCTGGGTTAGAGAGAGAGGGAAATCAGCCTGGGTTCCTGCTCCTGATCACTGCCCAGTGACCCCTGGGTTAGAGAGGGGGGGGAATCAGCCAGGGTTCCTGCTCCTGATCACTGTCCAGTGACCCCTGGGTTAGAGAGAGAGGAAATCAGCCAGGGTTCTGCTCCTGATCACTGTCCAGTGACCCCTGGGTTAGAGAGGGGGGGAATCAGCCAGGGTTCCTGCTCCTGATCACTGTCCAGTGACCCCTGGGTTAGAGAGGGGGGAATCAGCCAGGTTTCCTGCTCCTGATCACTGTCCAGTGACCCCTGGGTTAGAGAGAGGGGGAATCAGCCAGGGTTCCTGCTCCTGATCACTGTCCAGTGACCCCTGGGTTAGAGAGAGGGGAAATCAGCCAGGGTTCCTGCTCCTGATCACTGTCCAGTGACCCCTGGGTTAGAGAGAGGAGGGAAATCAGCCAGGGTTCCTGCTCCTGATCACTGTCCAGTGATCCCTGGGTTAGAGAGAGGGGGAAATCAGCCAGGGTTCCTGCTCCTGATCACTGTCCAGTGACCCCTGGGTTAGAGAGTGGGGGAAATCAGCCAGGGTTCCTGCTCCTGATCACTGTCCAGTGACCCCTGGGTTAGAGAGAGGGGGGAATCAGCCAGGGTTCTTGCTCCTGATCACTGTCCAGTGACCCCTGGGTTAGAGAGGGGGGGAATCAGCCAGGGTTCCTGCTCCTGATCACTGTCCAGTGACCCCTGGGTTAGAGAGGGGGGGAATCAGCCAGGGTTCCTGCTCCTGATCACTGTCCAGTGACCCCTGGGTTAGAGAGGGGGGAATCAGCCAGGGTTCCTGCTCCTGATCACTGTCCAGTGACCCCTGGGTTAGAGAGAGGGGAAATCAGCCAGGGTTCCTGCTCCTGATCACTGTCCAGTGACCCCTGGGTGAGAGCAAAGGAGGAAATCAGCCAGGGTTCCTGCTCCGAGCACTGTCCAGTGAGCCCTGGGTTAGAGAGAGAGGAAATCAGCCAGGGTTCCTGCTCCTGATCACTGTCCAGTGACCCCTGGGTTAGAGAGGGGGGAATCAGCCAGGGTTCCTGCTCCTGATCACTGTCCAGTGACCCCTGGGTTAGAGAGAGGGGGAATCAGCCAGGGTTCCTGCTCCTGATCACTGTCCAGTGACCCCTGGGTTAGAGAGAGGGGAAATCAGCCAGGGTTCCTGCTCCTGATCACTGTCCAGTGACCCCTGGGTTACTGAGAGAGGGGAAATCAGCCAGGGTTCCTGCTCCTGATCACTGTCCAGTGACCCCTGGGTTAGAGAGAGAGGAAATCAGCCAGGGTTCCTGCTCCTGATCACTGTCCAGTGATCCCTGGGTTAGTGAGAGAGAGGAAATCAGCCAGGGTTCCTGCTCCTGATCACGGCCCAGTGATCCCTGGGTTGAGAGAGAGGGGAAATCAGCCAGGGTTCCTGCTCCTGATCACTGTCCAGTGACCCCGGGGTTAGAGAGAGAGGAAATCAGCCAGGGTTCCTGCTCCTGATCACTGTCCAGTGACCCCTGGGTTAGAGAGAGAGGAAATCATGCAGGATTCCTGCTCCTGATCACTGTCCAGTGACCCCTGGGTTAGAGAGAGGGGGAAATCAGCCAGTGTTCCTGCTCCTGATCACTGTCCAGTGACCCCTGGGTTAGTGAGAGAGGGGAAATCAGCCAGGGTTCCTGCTCCTGATCACGGCCCAGTGATCCCTGGGTGAGAGAGAGGGGGAATCAGCCAGGGTTCCTGCTCCTGATCACTGTCCAGTGACCCCTGGGTTAGAGAGAGTGGAAATCAGCCAGGGTTCCTGCTCCTGATCACTGTCCAGTGACCCCTGGGTTAGAGAGAGGGGAAATCAGCCAGGGTTCCTGCTCCTGATCACTGTCCAGTGACCCCTGGGTTAGAAGAGAGGGAAATCAGCCTGGGTTCCTGCTCCTGATCACTGTCCAGTCTCCCCTGGGTTGAGAGAGAGGGAAATCAGCCAGGGTTCCTGCTCCTGATCACTGTCCAGTGACCCCTGGGTTAGAGAGAGGGGAAATCAGCCAGGGTTCCTGCTCCTGATCACTGTCCAGTGACCCCTGGGTTAGAGAGAGGGGGGGAATCAGCAAGTGTTCCTGCTCCTGATCACTGTCCAGTGACCCCTGGGTTAAAGAGAGAGGGGAAATCAGCCAGGGTTCCTGCTCCTGATCATTGCCCAGTGACCCTGGGTTAGAGAGAGGGGAAATCAGCCAGGGTTCCTGCTCCTGATCACTGCCCAGTGATCCCTGGGTTAGAGAGAGGGGGAATCAGCCAGGGTTCCTGCCCCTAATCACTGTCCAGTGACCCCTGGGTTAGAGAGAGAGGGGAAATCAGCCAGGGTTCCTGCTCCTGATCACTGTCCAGTGATCCCTGGGTGAGAGAGAGAGGGGAAATCAGCCAGGGTTCCTGCTCCTGATCACTGCCCAGTGACCCCTGGGTTAAGAGAGGGCAGGAATCAGCCAGGGTTCCTGCTCCTGATCAGTGTCCAGTGACCCCTGGGTTAGAGAGGGGGGGGAATCAGCCAGGGTTCCTGCTCCTGATCACTGTCCAGTGACCCCCAGGTTAGAGAGAGGGGAAATCAGCCAGGGTTCCTGCTCCTGATCACTGCCCACTGACCCCTGGGTTAGAGAGAGGGGAAATCAGCCAGGGTTCCTGCTCCTGATCACTGTCCAGTGACCCCTGGGTTAGAGAGAGGGGGAATCAGCCAGGGTTCCTGCTCCTGATCACTGTCCAGTGACCCCTGGGTTAGTGAAAGAGGGGAAATCAGCCAGGGTTCCTGCTCCTGATCACTGTCCAGTGACCCCGGGGTTAGTGAGAGAGAGGAAATCAGCCAGGGTTCCTGCTCCTGATCACTGCCCAGTGATCCCTGGGTTGGAGAGAGAGGAAATCAGCCAGGGTTCCTGCTCCTGATCACTGTCCAGTGACCCCTGGGTTAGATAGTGGGGGAAATCAGCCAGTGTTCCTTCTCCTGATCACTGTCCAGTGACCCCTGGGTTAGAGAGGGGGGGGAATCAACCAGGGTTCCTGCTCCTGATCACTGTCCAGTGACTCCTGGGTTAGAGAGAGAGGAAATCAGCCGGGGTTCCTGCTCCTGATCACTGTCCAGTGACCCCAGGGTTAGAGAGAGAGGAAATCAGCCAGGGTTCCTGCTCCTGATCACTGTCCAGTGACCCCTGGGTTAGAGAGAGAGGAAATCAGCCAGGATTCCTGCTCCTGATCACTGTCCAGTGACCCCTGGGTTAGAGAGAGGGGAAATCAGCCAGGGTTCCTGCTCCTGATCACTGTCCAGTGACCCCTGGGTTAGAGAGAGAGGGGGAAATCAGCCAGGGTTCCTGCTCCTGATCACTGTCCAGTGACCCCTGGGTTAGAGAGAGGGGGGGAATCAGCAAGTGTTCCTGCTCCTGATCACTGCCCAGTGACCCCTGGGTTAGAGAGAGAGGGGAAATCAGCCAGGGTTCCTGCTCCTGATCACTGTCCAGTGACCCCTGGGTTAGAGAGAGAGGGGAAATCAGCCAGGGTTCCTGCTCCTGATCACTGTCCAGTGACTCCTGGGTTGGAGAGAAAGGGGAAATCAGCCAGGGTTCCTGCTCCTGATCACTGTCCAGTGACCCCTGGGTTAGAGAGAGAGGGGAAATCAGCCAGGGTTCCTGCTCCTGATCACTTTCCAGTGACCCCGGGGTTAGAGAGAGGGGAAATCAGCCAGGGTTCCTGATCCTGATCACTGCCCAGTGACCCCTGGGTTAGAGAGAGAGGGGAAATCAGCCAGGGTTCCTGCTCCTGATCACTGTCCAGTGACCCCTGGGTTAGAGAGAGAGGGGAAATCAGCCAGGGTTCCTGCTCCTGATCACTGTCCAGTGACCCCTGGGTTAGAGAGAGGGGGGAATCAGCAAGTGTTCCTGCTCCTGATCACTGTCCAGTGACCCCTGGGTTAGTGAGAGAGGGGAAATCAGCAAGGGTTCCTGCTCCTGATCACGGCCCAGTGATCCCTGGGTTGGAGAGAGAGGGGAAATCAGCCAGGGTTCCTGCTCCTGATCACTGTCCAGTGACCCCTGGGTTAGAGAGAGAGGGGAAATCAGCCAGGGTTCCTGCTCCTGATCACTGTCCAGTGACCCCTGGAGTAGAGAGAGAGGGGAAATCAGCCAGGGTTCCTGCTCCTGATCACTGCCCAGTGACCCCTGGGTTAGAGAGAGAGGGGAAATCAGCCAGGGTTCCTGCTCCTGATCACTGTCCAGTGACCCCTGGGTTAGTGAAAGAGGGGAAATCAGCCAGGGTTCCTGCTCCTGATCACTGTCCAGTGACCCCTGGGTTAGAGAGGGGGGGAATCAGCCAGGGTTCCTGCTCCTGATCACGGCCCAGTGATCCCTGTGTTAGAGAGGGAGGGGAAATCAGCCAGGGTTCCTGCTCCTGATCACTGCCCAGTGACCCCTGGGTTAGAGAGAGGGGAAATCAGCCAGGGTTCCTGCTCCTGATCACTGTCCAGTGACCCCTGGGTTCGAGAGAGAGGGGAAATCAGCCAGGGTTCCTGCTCCGATCACTGTCCAGGTGACCCCTGGGTTAGAGAGAGAGGGGAAATCAGCCAGGGTTCCTGCTCCTGATCACTGTCCAGTGACCCCTGGGTTAGATGGAGAGGGGAAATCAGCCAGGGTTCCTGCTCCTGATCACTGTCCAGTGACCCCTGGGTTAGAGAGAGGGGAAATCAGCCAGGGTTCCTGCTCCTGATCACGGCCCAGTGATCCCTGGGTTGGAGAGAGAGGGGAAATCAGCCAGGGTTCCTGCTCCTGATCACTGTCCAGTGACCCCTGGGTTAGAGAGAGAGGGGAAATCAGCCAGTGTTCCGGCTCCTGATCACTGTCCAGTGACACCCTGGGTTAGAGAGAGTGGGAAATCAGCCAGGGTTCCTGCTCCTGATCACTGCCCAGTGACCCCTGGGTTAGAGAGAGGGGAAATCAGCCAGGGTTCCTGCTCCTGATCACTGTCCACTGACCCCTGGGTTAGAGAGAGAGGAAATCAGCCAGGGTTCCTGCTCCTGATCACTGTCCAGTGACCCCGGGGTTAGAGAGAGAGGAAATCAGCCAGGGTTCCTGCTCCTGATCACTGTCCAGTGACCCCTGGGTTAGAGAGAGAGGGGAAATCAGCCAGCGTTCCTGCTCCTGATCACTGCTAAGTGACCCCTGGGTTAGAGAGAGAGGGAAATCAGCCTGGGTTCCTGCTCCTGATCACTGCCCAGTGACCCCTGGGTTAGAGAGGGGGGGGAATCAGCCAGGGTTCCTGCTCCTGATCACTGTCCAGTGACCCCTGGGTTAGAGAGAGGGGAAATCAGCCAGGGTTCCTGCTCCTGATCACTGTCCAGTGACCCCTGGGTTAGAGAGAGGGGAAATCAGCCAGGGTTCCTGCTCCTGATCACTGTCCAGTGACCCCTGGGTTAGAGAGGGAGGGGAAATCAGCCAGGGTTCCTGCTCCGGATCACTGTCCAGTGACACCGGGGTTAGTGAGAGAGAGGAAATCAGCCAGGGTTCCTGCCCCTGATCACTGTCCACTGACCCCTGGGTTAGAGAGAGAGGAAATCAGCCAGGGTTCCTGCTCCTGATCACTGTCCAGTGACCCCTGGGTTAGAGAGACAGGAAATCATGCAGGATTCCTGCTCCTGATCACTGTCCAGTGATCCCAGGGTTAGATAGTGGGGGAAATCAGCCAGGGTTCCTGCTCCTGATCACTGTCCAGTGACCCCTGGGTTAGAGAGAGAGGGGAAATCAGCCAGGGTTCCTGCTCCTGATCACTGTCCAGTGATCCCTGGGTTGGATAGTGGGGGAAATCAGCCAGGGTTCCTGCTCCTGATCACTGTCCAGTGACCCCTGGGTTAGATAGTGGGGGAAATCAGCCAGCGTTCCTGCTCCTGATCACTGTCCAGTAACCCCTGGGTTAGAGAGAGGGGGGAAATCAGCCAGGGTTCTTGCTCCTGATCACTGCCCAGTGACCCCTGGGTTAGAGAGGGGGGGAATCAGCCAGGGTTCCTGCTCCTGATCACTGTCCAGTGACCCCTGGGTTAGAGAGGGGGGGAATCAGCCAGGGTTCCTGCTCCTGATCACTGTCCAGTGACCCCTGGGTTAGAGAGGGGGGGAATCAGCCAGGGTTCCTGCTCCTGATCATTGTCCAGTGACCCCTGGGTTAGAGAGAGGGGAAATCAGCCAGGGTTCCTGCTCCTGATCACTGTCCAGTGACCCCTGGGTTAGAGAGAGAGGAAATCAGCCAGGGTTCCTGCTCCTGATCACTGTCCAGTGATCCCTGGGTTAGTGAGAGAGAGGAAATCAGCCAGGGTTCCTGCTCCTGATCACGGCCCAGTGATCCCTGGGTTGGAGAGAGAGGGGAAATCAGCCAGGGTTCCTGCTCCTGATCACTGTCCAGTGACCCCGGGGTTAGAGAGAGAGGAAATCAGCCAGGGTTCCTGCTCCTGATCACTGTCCAGTGACCCCTGGGTTAGAGAGAGAGGAAATCATGCAGGATTCCTGCTCCTGATCACTGTCCAGTGACCCCTGGGTTAGAGAGAGGGGAAATCAGCCAGGGTTCCTGCTCCTGATCACTGCCCAGTGACTCCTGGGTTAGAGAGAGAGGAAATCAGCCAGGGTTCCTGCTCCTGATCACTGTCCAGTGACCCCGGGGTTAGAGAGAGAGGAAATCAGCCAGGATTCCTGCTCCTGATCACTGTCCAGTGACCCCTGGGTTAGAGAGAGGGGAAATCAGCCAGGGTTCCTGCTCCTGATCACTGTCCAGTGACCCCTGGGTTAGAGAGAGAGGAAATCAGCCAGGATTCCTGCACCTGATCACTGTCCAGTGACCCCTGGGTTAGAGAGAGAGGAAATCAGCCAGTGTTCCTGCTCCTGATCACTGTCCAGTGACCCCTGGGTTAGTGAGAGAGGGGAAATCAGCCAGGGTTCCTGCTCCTGATCACGGCCCAGTGATCCCTGGGTGAGAGAGAGGGGGAATCAGCCAGGGTTCCTGCTCCTGATCACTGTCCAGTGACCCCTGGGTTAGAGAGAGTGGAAATCAGCCAGGGTTCCTGCTCCTGATCACTGTCCAGTGACCCCTGGGTTAGAAAGAGAGGGAAATCAGCCTGGGTTCCTGCTCCTGATCATTGTCCAGTCTCCCCTGGGTTGGAGAGAGAGGAAATCAGCCAGGGTTCCTGCTCCTGATCACTGTCCAGTGACCCCTGGGTTAGAGAGGGGGGGGAATCAGCCAGGGTTCCTGCTCCTGATCACTGTCCAGTGACCCCTGGGTTAGAGAGAGGGGAAATCAGCCAGGGTTCCTGCTCCTGATCACTGTCCAGTGACCCCTGGGTTAGTGAAAGAGGGGAAATCAGCCAGGGTTCCTGCTCCTGATCACTGTCCAGTGACCCTTGGGTTAGAGAGAGGGGGGAAATCAGCCAGGGTTCCTGCTCCTGATCACTGTCCAGTGACCCCGGGGTTAGAGAGAGAGGGGAAATCAGCCAGGGTTCCTGCTCCTGATCACTGTCCAGTGACCCCTGGGTTAGAGAGAGGGGAAATCAGCCAGGGTTCCTGCTCCTGATCACTGTCCAGTGACCCCTGGGTTAGAGAGAGGGGGGGAATCAGCAAGTGTTCCTGCTCCTGATCACTGTCCAGTGACCCCTGGGTTAAGAGAGAGGGGAAATCAGCCAGGGTTCCTGCTCCTGATCATTGCCCAGTGACCCTGGGTTAGAGAGAGGGGAAATCAGCCAGGGTTCCTGCTCCTGATCACTGCCCAGTGATCCCTGGGTTAGAGAGAGGGGGAATCAGCCAGGGTTCCTGCCCCTAATCACTGTCCAGTGACCCCTGGGTTAGAGAGAGAGGGGAAATCAGCCAGGGTTCCTGCTCCTGATCACTGTCCAGTGATCCCTGGGTGAGAGAGAGAGGGGAAATCAGCCAGGGTTCCTGCTCCTGATCACTGCCCAGTGACCCCTGGGTTAAAGAGGGCAGGAATCAGCCAGGGTTCCTGCTCCTGATCACTGTCCAGTGACCCCTGGGTTAGAGAGGGGGGGGAATCAGCCAGGGTTCCTGCTCCTGATCACTGCCCACTGACCCCTGGGTTAGAGAGAGGGGAAATCAGCCAGGGTTCCTGCTCCTGATCACTGCCCACTGACCCCTGGGTTAGAGAGAGGGGAAATCAGCCAGGGTTCCTGCTCCTGATCACTGTCCAGTGACCCCGGGGTTAGTGAGAGAAAGGAAATCAGCCAGGGTTCCTGCTCCTGATCACTGCCCAGTGACCCCTGGGTTAGAGAGAGGGGAAATCAGTCAGGGTTCCTGCTCCTGATCACTGTCCAGTGACCCCTGGGTTAGAGAGAGGGGAAATCAGTCAGGGTTCCTGCTCCTGATCACTGTCCAGTGACCCCTGGGTTAGATAGTGGGGGAAATCAGCCAGGGTTCCTTCTCCTGATCACTGCCCAGTGACCCCTGGGTTAAAGAGGGCAGGAATCAGCCAGGGTTCCTGCTCCTGATCACTGTCCAGTGACCCCCGGGTTAGAGAGGGAGGGGAAATCAGCCAGGGTTCCTGCTCCTGATCACTGTCCAGTGACTCCTGGGTTAGAGAGAGAGGAAATCAGCCGGGGTTCCTGCTCCTGATCACTGTCCAGTGACCCCAGGGTTAGAGAGAGAGGAAATCAGCCAGGGTTCCTGCTCCTGATCACTGTCCAGTGACCCCTGGGTTAGAGAGAGAGGAAATCAGCCAGGATTCCTGCTCCTGATCACTGTCCAGTGACCCCTGGGTTAGAGAGAGGGGAAATCAGCCAGGGTTCCTGCTCCTGATCACTGTCCAGTGACCCCTGGGTTAGAGAGAGGGGGAAATCAGCCAGGGTTCCTGCTCCTGATCACTGCCCAGTGACCCCTGGGTTAGAGAGAGAGGGGGAAATCAGCCAGGGTTCCTGCTCCTGATCACTGTCCAGTGACCCCTGGGTTAGAGAGAG
>JASTWF010000127.1:567608-599064 GCA_030390025.1 Squalus acanthias | reverse complement strand
AGGGAGGTGTTTGATGGGACAGTGTAGAGGGAGCTTTACTCTGTATCTAACCCGTGCTGTACCTGCCCTGGGAGTGTTTGATGGAGGGACAGTGTAGAGGGAGCTTTACTCTGTATCGAACCCGTGCTGTACCTGCCCTGGGAGTGTTTGATGGGACAGTGTAGAGGGTGCTTTACTCTGTATCTAACCCGTGTTGTACCTGCCCTGGGAGTGTTTGATGGGACCGTGTAGAGGAGCTTTACTCTGTATCTAACCCGTGCTGTACCTGCCCTGGGAGTGTTTGATGGGACAGTGTAGAGGGGAGCTTTACTCTGTATCTAACCGTGCTGTACCTGCCCTGGGAGTGTTTGATGGGACAGTGTAGAGGGAGCTTTACTCTGTATCTAACCCGTGCTGTACCTGCCCTGGGAGTGTTTGATGGGACAGTGTAGAGGGAGCTTTACTCTGTATCTAACCCGTGCTGTACCTGCCCTGGGTGTGTTTGATGGGACAGTGTAGAGGGAGCTTTACTCTGTATCTAACCGTGCTGTACCTGCCTGGGAGTGTTTGATGGACAGTGTAGAGGGAGCTTTACTCTGTATCTAACCCGTGCTGTACCTGCCCTGGGAGTGTTTGATGGGACAGTGTAGAGGGAGCTTTACTCTGTATCTAACCCGTGCTGTACCTGCCCTGGGAGTGTTTGATGGGACAGTGAGAGGGAGCTTTACTCTGTATCTAACCCGTGCTGTACCTGCCCTGGGAGTGTTTGATGGGACAGTGTAGAGGGAGCTTTACTCTGTATCTAACCCGTGCTGTACTGCCCTGGGAGTGTTTGATGGGACAGTGTAGAGGGAGCTTTACTCTGTATCTAACCCGTGCTGTACCTGCCCTGGGAGTGTTTGATGGGACAGTGTAGAGGAGCTTTACTCTGTATCTAACCCGTGCTGTACCTGCCTGGGAGTGTTTGATGGGACAGTGTAGAGGGAGCTTTACTCTGTATCTAACCCGTGCTGTACCTGCCCTGGGAGTGTTTGATGGGACAGTGTAGAGGGAGCTTTACTCTGTATCTACCCGTGCTGTACCTGCCCTGGAGTGTTTGATGGACAGTGTAGAGGGAGCTTTACTCTGTATCTAACCCGTGCTGTACCTGCCCTGGGAGTGTTTGATGGGACAGTGTAGAGGGAGCTTTACTCTGTATCTAACCGTGCTGTACCTGCCCTGGGAGTGTTTGATGGGACAGTGCAGAGGGAGCTTTACTCTGTATCTAACCCGTGCTGTACCTGCCCTGGGAGTGTTTGATGGGACAGTGTAGAGGGAGCTTTACTCTGTATCTAACCCGTGCTGTACCTGCCCTGGGAGTGTTTATGGGACAGTGTAGAGGGAGCTTTACTCTGTATCTAACCCGTGCTGTACCTGCCCTGGAGTGTTTGATGGGACAGTGTAGAGGGAGCTTTACTCTGTATCCCCGTGCTGTACCTGCCCTGGGAGTGTTTGATGGGACAGTGTGTAGAGGGAGCTTTACTCTGTATCTAACCCGTGCTGTACCTGCCTGGGAGTGTTTGATGGGACAGTGCAGAGGGAGCTTTACTCTGTATCTAACCCGTGCTGTACCTGCCCTGGGAGAGTGTTTGATGGGACAGTGTAGAGGGAGCTTTACTCTGTATCTAACCCGTGCTGTACCTGCCCTGGAGTGTTTGATGGGACAGTGTAGAGGGAGCTTTACTCTGTATCTAACCGTGCTGTACCTGCCCTGGGAGTGTTTGATGGGACAGTGTAGAGGGAGCTTTACTCTGTATCTAACCCGTGCTGTACCTGCCTGGGAGTGTTTGATGGGACAGTGTAGAGGGAGCTTTACTCTGTATCTAACCCGTGCTGTACCTGCCCTGGGAGTGTTTGATGGGACAGTGTAGAGGGAGCTTTACTCTGTATCTAACCGTGCTGTACCTGCCCTGGGAGTGTTTGATGGGACAGTGTAGAGGGAGCTTTACTCTGTATCTAACCCGTGCTGTACCTGCCCTGGGAGTGTTTGATGGGACAGTAGTAGGAGGAGCTTTACTCTGTATCTAACCCGTGCTGTACCTGCCTGGGAGTGTTTGATGGGACAGTGTAGAGGGAGCTTTACTCTGTATCTAACCCGTGCTGTACCTGCCCTGGGAGTGTTTGATGGGACAGTGTAGAGGGAGCTTTACTCTGTATCTAACCTGTGCTGTACCTGCCCTGGGAGTGTTTGATGGGACAGTGTAGAGGAGCTTTACTCTGTATCTAACCCGTGCTGTACCTGCCCTGGGAGTGTTTGATGGGACAGTGTAGAGGGAGCTTTACTCTGTATCTAACCCGTGCTGTACCTGCCCTGGGAGTGTTTGATGGGACAGTGCAGAGGGAGCTTTACTCTGTCTAACCGTGCTGTACCTGCCCTGGGAGTGTTTGATGGGACAGTGTAGAGGGAGCTTTACTCTGTATCTAAACCCGTGCTGTACCTGCCCTGGGAGTGTTTGATGGGACAGTGTAGAGGGAGCTTTACTCTGTATCTAACCCGTGCTGTACCTGCCCTGGGAGTGTTTGATGGGACAGTGTAGAGGGAGCTTACTCTGTATCTAACCCGTGCTGTACCTGCCCTGGGAGTGTTTGATTGGACAGTGTAGAGGGAGCTTTACTCTGTATCTACCCGTTTTTTGTTTTTATTTGCTTTCTTGTTATCTAACCCTGCTGTACCTGCCCTGGGAGTGTTTGATGGGACAGTGTAGAGGGAGCTTTACTCTGTATCTAACCGTGCTGTACCTGCCCTGGGAGTGTTTGATGGGACAGTGTAGAGGGAGCTTTACTCTGTATCTAACCCGTGCTGTACCTGCCCTGGGAGTGTTTGATGGGACAGTGTAGAGGGAGCTTTACTCTGTCTAACCGTGCTGTACCTGCCCTGGAGTGTTTGATGGGACAGTGTAGAGGGAGCTTTACTCTGTATCTAACCGTGCTGTACTGCCCTGGGAGTGTTTGATGGGACAGTGAGAGGGAGCTTTACTCTGTATCTAACCCGTGCTGTACCTGCCTGGGAGTGTTTGATGGGACAGTGTAGAGGGAGCTTTACTCTGTATCTAACCCGTGCTGTACCTGCCCTGGGAGTGTTTGATGGGACAGTGTAGAGGGAGCTTTACTCTGTATCTAACCCGTGCTGTACCTGCCCTGGGAGTGTTTGATGGGACAGTGTAGAGGGAGCTTTACTCTGTATCTAACCCGTGCTGTACCTGCCCTGGGAGTGTTTGATGGGACAGTGTAGAGGGAGCTTTACTCTGTATCTAACCCGTGCTGTACCTGCCCTGGGAGTGTTTGATGGGACAGTGTAGAGGGAGCTTTACTCTGTATCTAACCGTGCTGTACCTGCCCTGGGAGTGTTTGATGGGACAGTGTAGAGGGAGCTTTACTCTGTATCTAACCGTGCTGTACCTGCCCTGGGAGTGTTTGATGGGACAGTGTAGAGGGAGCTTTACTCTGTATCTAACCCGTGCTGTACCTGCCCTGGAGTGTTTGATGGGACAGTGTAGAGGGAGCTTTACTCTGTATCTAACCCGTGCTGTACCTGCCCTGGGAGTGTTTGATGGGACAGTGTAGAGGGAGCTTTACTCTGTATCTAACCCGTGCTGTACCTGCCCTGGGAGTGTTTGATGGGACAGTGTAGAGGGAGCTTTACTCTGTATCTAACCCGTGCTGTACCTGCCCTGGAGTGTTTGATGGGACAGTGTAGAGGGAGCTTTACTCTGTATCTAACCCGTGCTGTACCTGCCCTGGGAGTGTTTGATGGGACAGTGTAGAGGGAGCTTTACTCTGTATCTAACCCGTGCTGTACCTGCCCTGGGAGTGTTTGATGGGACAGTGTAGAGGGAGCTTTACTCTGTATCTAACCCGTGCTGTACCTGCCCTGGGAGTGTTTGATGGGACAGTGTAGAGGGAGCTTTACTCTGTATCTAACCCGTGCTGTACCTGCCCTGGGAGTGTTTGATGGGACAGTGTAGAGGGAGCTTTACTCTGTATCTAACCCGTGCTGTACCTGCCCTGGGAGTGTTTGATGGGACAGTGTAGAGGGAGCTTTACTCTGTATCTAACCCGTGCTGTACCTGCCCTGGGAGTGTTTGATGGGACAGTGTAGAGGGAGCTTTACTCTGTATCTAACCGTGCTGTACCTGCCCTGGGAGTGTTTGATGGGACAGTGTAGAGGGAGCTTTACTCTGTATCTAACCCGTGCTGTACCTGCCCTGGGAGTGTTTGATGGGACAGTGTAGAGGGAGCTTTACTCTGTATCTAACCCGTGCTGTACCTGCCCTGGGTTTGTGTTTGATGGGACAGTGTAGAGGGAGCTTTACTCTGTATCTAACCGTGCTGTACCTGCCCTGGGAGTGTTTGATGGGACAGTGTAGAGGGAGCTTTACTCTGTATCTAACCCGTGCTGTACCTGCCCTGGGAGTGTTTGATGGGACAGTGTAGAGGGAGCTTTACTCTGTATCTAACCCGTGCTGTACCTGCCCTGGGAGTGTTTGATGGGACAGTGTAGAGGAGCTTTACTCTGTATCTAACCCGTGCTGTACCTGCCCTGGAGTGTTTGATGGGACAGTGTAGAGGGAGCTTTACTCTGTATCTAACCCTGCTGTACCTGCCCTGGGAGTGTTTGATGGGACAGTGTAGAGGGAGCTTTACTCTGTATCTAACCCGTGCTGTACCTGCCCTGGGAGTGTTTGATGGGACAGTGTAGAGGGAGCTTTACTCTGTATCTAACCGTGCTGTACCTGCCCTGGGAGTGTTTGATGGGACAGTGTAGAGGGAGCTTTACTCTGTATCTAACCCGTGCTGTACCTGCCCTGGGAGTGTTTGATGGGACAGTGTAGAGGGAGCTTTACTCTGTATCTAACCCGTGCTGTACCTGCCCTGGGAGTGTTTGATGGGACAGTGTAGAGGGAGCTTTACTCTGTATCTAACCCGTGCTGTACCTGCCCTGGGAGTGTTTGATGGGACAGTGTAGAGGGAGCTTTACTCTGTATCTAACCGTGCTGTACCTGCCCTGGGAGTGTTTGATGGGACAGTGTAGAGGGAGCTTTACTCTGTATCTAACCCGTGCTGTACCTGCCCTGGGAGTGTTTGATGGGACAGTGTAGAGGGAGCTTTACTCTGTATCTAACCCGTGCTGTACCTGCCCTGGGAGTGTTTGATGGGACAGTGTAGAGGGAGCTTTACTCTGTATCTAACCCGTGCTGTACCTGCCCTGGGAGTGTTTGATGGGACAGTGTAGAGGGAGCTTTACTCTGTATCTAACCCGTGCTGTACCTGCCCTGGGAGTGTTTGATGGGACAGTGTAGAGGGAGCTTTACTCTGTATCTAACCGTGCTGTACCTGCCCTGGGAGTGTTTGATGGGACAGTGTAGAGGGAGCTTTACTCTGTATCTAACCCGTGCTGTACCTGCCCTGGGAGTGTTTGATGGGACAGTGTAGAGGGAGCTTTACTCTGTATCTAACCCG
Source organism: Squalus acanthias (assembly GCA_030390025.1). Classification (NCBI taxonomy): domain Eukaryota; kingdom Metazoa; phylum Chordata; class Chondrichthyes; order Squaliformes; family Squalidae; genus Squalus; species Squalus acanthias. Next base: position 593,586 of record JASTWF010000127.1, on the reverse strand, counting down.
TGCTGTACCTGCCCTGGGAGTGTTTGATGGGACAGTGTAGAGGGAGCTTTACTCTGTATCTAACCCGTGCTGTACCTGCCCTGGGAGTGTTTGATGGGACAGTGTAGAGGGAGCTTTACTCTGTATCTAACCCGTGCTGTACCTGCCCTGGGAGTGTTTGATGGGACAGTGTAGAGGGAGCTTTACTCTGTATCTAACCCGTGCTGTACCTGCCCTGGGAGTGTTTGATGGGACAGTGTAGAGGGAGCTTTACTCTGTATCTAACCCGTGCTGTACCTGCCCTGGGAGTGTTTGATGGGACAGTGTAGAGGGAGCTTTACTCTGTATCTAACCCGTGCTGTACCTGCCCTGGGAGTGTTTGATGGGACAGTGTAGAGGGAGCTTTACTCTGTATCTAACCCGTGCTGTACCTGCCCTGGGAGTGTTTGATGGGACAGTGTAGAGGGAGCTTTACTCTGTATCTAACCCGTGCTGTACCTGCCTGGGAGTGTTTGATGGGACAGTGTAGAGGGAGCTTTACTCTGTATCTAACCCGTGCTGTACCTGCCCTGGGAGTGTTTGATGGGACAGTGTAGAGGGAGCTTTACTCTGTATCTAACCCGTGCTGTACCTGCCCTGGGAGTGTTTGATGGGACAGTGTAGAGGGAGCTTTACTCTGTATCTAACCCGTGCTGTACCTGCCCTGGGAGTGTTTGATGGGACAGTGTAGAGGGAGCTTTACTCTGTATCTAACCCGTGCTGTACCTGCCCTGGGAGTGTTTGATGGGACAGTGTAGAGGGAGCTTTACTCTGTATCTAACCCGTGCTGTACCTGCCCTGGGAGTGTTTGATGGGACAGTGTAGAGGGAGCTTTACTCTGTATCTAACCCGTGCTGTACCTGCCCTGGGAGTGTTTGATGGGACAGTGTAGAGGGAGCTTTACTCTGTATCTAACCCGTGCTGTACCTGCCCTGGGAGTGTTTGATGGGACAGTGTAGAGGGAGCTTTACTCTGTATCTAACCCGTGCTGTACCTGCCCTGGGAGTGTTTGATGGGACAGTGTAGAGGGAGCTTTACTCTGTATCTAACCCGTGCTGTACCTGCCCTGGGAGTGTTTGATGGGACAGTGTAGAGGGAGCTTTACTCTGTATCTAACCCGTGCTGTACCTGCCCTGGGAGTGTTTGATGGGACAGTGTAGAGGGAGCTTTACTCTGTATCTAACCCGTGCTGTACCTGCCCTGGGAGTGTTTGATGGGACAGTGTAGAGGGAGCTTTACTCTGTATCTAACCCGTGCTGTACCTGCCCTGGGAGTGTTTGATGGGACAGTGTAGAGGGAGCTTTACTCTGTATCTAACCCGTGCTGTACCTGCCCTGGGAGTGTTTGATGGGACAGTGTAGAGGGAGCTTTACTCTGTATCTAACCCGTGCTGTACCTGCCCTGGGAGTGTTTGATGGGACAGTGTAGAGGGAGCTTTACTCTGTATCTAACCCGTGCTGTACCTGCCCTGGGAGTGTTTGATGGGACAGTGTAGAGGGAGCTTTACTCTGTATCTAACCGTGCTGTACCTGCCCTGGGAGTGTTTGATGGGACAGTGTAGAGGGAGCTTTACTCTGTATCTAACCCGTGCTGTACCTGCCCTGGGAGTGTTTGATGGGACAGTGTAGAGGGAGCTTTACTCTGTATCTAACCCGTGCTGTACCTGCCCTGGGAGTGTTTGATGGGACAGTGTAGAGGGAGCTTTACTCTGTATCTAACCCGTGCTGTACCTGCCCTGGGAGTGTTTGATGGGACAGTGTAGAGGGAGCTTTACTCTGTATCTAACCCGTGCTGTACCTGCCCTGGGAGTGTTTGATGGGACAGTGTAGAGGGAGCTTTACTCTGTATCTAACCCGTGCTGTACCTGCCCTGGGAGTGTTTGATGGGACAGTGTAGAGGGAGCTTTACTCTGTATCTAACCCGTGCTGTACCTGCCCTGGGAGTGTTTGATGGGACAGTGTAGAGGGAGCTTTACTCTGTATCTAACCCGTGCTGTACCTGCCCTGGGAGTGTTTGATGGGACAGTGTAGAGGGAGCTTTACTCTGTATCTAACCCGTGCTGTACCTGCCCTGGGAGTGTTTGATGGGACAGTGTAGAGGGAGCTTTACTCTGTATCTAACCCGTGCTGTACCTGCCCTGGGAGTGTTTGATGGGACAGTGTAGAGGGAGCTTTACTCTGTATCTAACCCGTGCTGTACCTGCCCTGGGAGTGTTTGATGGGACAGTGTAGAGGGAGCTTTACTCTGTATCTAACCCGTGCTGTACCTGCCCTGGGAGTGTTTGATGGGACAGTGTAGAGGGAGCTTTACTCTGTATCTAACCCGTGCTGTACCTGCCCTGGGAGTGTTTGATGGGACAGTGTAGAGGGAGCTTTACTCTGTATCTAACCCGTGCTGTACCTGCCCTGGGAGTGTTTGATGGGACAGTGTAGAGGGAGCTTTACTCTGTATCTAACCCGTGCTGTACCTGCCCTGGGAGTGTTTGATGGGACAGTGTAGAGGGAGCTTTACTCTGTATCTAACCCGTGCTGTACCTGCCCTGGGTGTTTGATGGGACAGTGTAGAGGGAGCTTTACTCTGTATCTAACCCGTGCTGTACCTGCCCTGGGAGTGTTTGATGGGACAGTGTAGAGGGAGCTTTACTCTGTATCTAACCCGTGCTGTACCTGCCCTGGGAGTGTTTGATGGGACAGTGTAGAGGGAGCTTTACTCTGTATCTAACCCGTGCTGTACCTGCCCTGGGAGTGTTTGATGGGACAGTGTAGAGGGAGCTTTACTCTGTATCTAACCCGTGCTGTACCTGCCCTGGGAGTGTTTGATGGGACAGTGTAGAGGGAGCTTTACTCTGTATCTAACCCGTGCTGTACCTGCCCTGGGAGTGTTTGATGGGACAGTGTAGAGGGAGCTTTACTCTGTATCTAACCCGTGCTGTACCTGCCCTGGGAGTGTTTGATGGGACAGTGTAGAGGGAGCTTTACTCTGTATCTAACCCGTGCTGTACCTGCCCTGGGAGTGTTTGATGGGACAGTGTAGAGGGAGCTTTACTCTGTATCTAACCCGTGCTGTACCTGCCCTGGGAGTGTTTGATGGGACAGTGTAGAGGGAGCTTTACTCTGTATCTAACCCGTGCTGTACCTGCCCTGGGAGTGTTTGATGGGACAGTGTAGAGGGAGCTTTACTCTGTATCTAACCCGTGCTGTACCTGCCCTGGGAGTGTTTGATGGGACAGTGTAGAGGGAGCTTTACTCTGTATCTAACCCGTGCTGTACCTGCCCTGGGAGTGTTTGATGGGACAGTGTAGAGGGAGCTTTACTCTGTATCTAACCCGTGCTGTACCTGCCCTGGGAGTGTTTGATGGGACAGTGTAGAGGGAGCTTTACTCTGTATCTAACCCGTGCTGTACCTGCCCTGGGAGTGTTTGATGGGACAGTGTAGAGGGAGCTTTACTCTGTATCTAACCGTGCTGTACCTGCCCTGGGAGTGTTTGATGGGACAGTGTAGAGGGAGCTTTACTCTGTATCTAACCCGTGCTGTACCTGCCCTGGGAGTGTTTGATGGGACAGTGTAGAGGGAGCTTTACTCTGTATCTAACCCGTGCTGTACCTGCCCTGGGAGTGTTTGATGGGACAGTGTAGAGGGAGCTTTACTCTGTATCTAACCCGTGCTGTACCTGCCCTGGGAGTGTTTGATGGGACAGTGTAGAGGGAGCTTTACTCTGTATCTAACCCGTGCTGTACCTGCCCTGGGAGTGTTTGATGGGACAGTGTAGAGGGAGCTTTACTCTGTATCTAACCCGTGCTGTACCTGCCCTGGGAGTGTTTGATGGGACAGTGTAGAGGGAGCTTTACTCTGTATCTAACCCGTGCTGTACCTGCCCTGGGAGTGTTTGATGGGACAGTGTAGAGGGAGCTTTACTCTGTATCTAACCCGTGCTGTACCTGCCCTGGGAGTGTTTGATGGGACAGTGTAGAGGGAGCTTTACTCTGTATCTAACCCGTGCTGTACCTGCCCTGGGAGTGTTTGATGGGACAGTGTAGAGGGAGCTTTACTCTGTATCTAACCCGTGCTGTACCTGCCCTGGGAGTGTTTGATGGGACAGTGTAGAGGGAGCTTTACTCTGTATCTAACCCGTGCTGTACCTGCCCTGGGAGTGTTTGATGGGACAGTGTAGAGGGAGCTTTACTCTGTATCTAACCCGTGCTGTACCTGCCCTGGGAGTGTTTGATGGGACAGTGTAGAGGGAGCTTTACTCTGTATCTAACCCGTGCTGTACCTGCCCTGGGAGTGTTGATGGGACAGTGGACAGGGAGCTTTACTCTGGTATCTAACCCCGTCTGTACCTTGTCCCTGGAGTGTTTGATGGGACAGTGCAGAGGGAGCTTTACTCTGTCTCTAACCTGTGATTGTACCTGCCGTGGGAGTGTTTGATGGGACAGTGTAGAGGGTGCTTTACTCTGTATCTAACCCTTGCTATACCTGCCCTGGAAGTGTTTGATGGGACAGTGCAGAGGGAGCTTTACTCTGTATCGAACCCCGTGCTGTACCTGCCCTGGGAGTGTTTGATGCGACAGTGCAGAGGGAGCTTTACTCTGTGCCTAACCCGTGCTGTACCTGCCCTGGGAGTGTTTGATGGGACAGTGCAGAGGGAGCTTTACTCTCTATCTGACCCGTGCTGTACCTGCCCTGGGAGTGTTTGATGTGACAGTGCAGAGGGAGCTTTACTCTGTATCTAACCCCGTGCTGTACCTGCCCTGGGAGTGTTTGATGGGACAGTGTAGAGGGAGCTTTACTCTGTATCTAACCCGTGCTGTATCTGCCCTGGGAGTGTTTCATGGGACAGTGTAGAGGGAGCTTTGCTCTGTATCTAACCCCGTCCTGTACCTGCCCTGGAGTGTTTGATGGGACAGTGCAGAGGGAGTTTTACTCTGTCCAACCGTGATTTACCTGCCGTGGGAGTGTTTGATGGGACAGTGTGGAGGGAGCTTTGCTCTGTATCTAACACGTGCTGCACCTGCCCTGGGAGTGTTTCATGGGACAGTGCAGAGGGAGCTTTGCTCTGTATCTAACCCGTGCTGTACCTGCCCTGGGAGTGTTTGATGGGACAGTGTCGAGGTAGCTTTACTCTGTATCTAACCCCGTGCTGTACCTGCCCTGGGAGTGTTTGATGGGACAGTGTAGAGGGAGCTTTACTCTGTATCTAAGCCGTGCTGTACCTGCGCTGGGAGTGTTTGATGGGACAGTGTAGAGGGAGCGTTACTCTGTATCTAACCTGTGCTGTACCTGCCCTGGGAGTGTTAGATGGGACAGTGTAGAGGGAGCTTTACTCTGTATCTAACCCCGTGCTGTACCTGCCCTGGGAGTGTTTGATGGGACAGTGTCGAGGGAGCTTTACTCTGTATCTAACCCGTGCTGTACCTGCCCTGGGAGTGTTTGATGGGACAGTGTAGAGGGAGCTTTACTCTGTACCTAACCCCTGCTGTACCTGCCCTGGGAGTGTTTGATGGGACAGTGTGGAGGGTGCTTTACTCTGTACCTAACCCGTGCTTTACCTGCCCTGGGAGTGTTTGATGGGACAGTGTAGAGGGAGCTATACTCTGTATCTCACCCCGTGCTGTACCTGCCCTGGGAGTGTTTGATGGGACAGTGTAGAGGGAGCTTTACTCTGTATCTAACCCCGTGCTGTACCTGCCCTGGGAGTGTTTGATGGGACAGTGTGGAGGGAGCTTTACTCTGTATCTAACACCGTGCTGTACCTGCCCTGGGAGTGTTTGATGGGACAGTGTAGAGGGAGCTTTACACTGTATCTTACCCCGTGCTGTACCTGCCCTGGGAGTGTTTGATGGGACAGTGCAGAGGGAGCTTTACTCTGTATCTAACCCGTGCTGTACCTGCCCTGGGAGTGTTTGATGGGACAGTGTAGAGGGAGCTTTACTCTGTATCTAACCTGTGCTATACCTGCCCTGGAAGTGTTTGATGGGACAGTGTCGAGGGAGCTTTACTCTATATCTAACCTGTGCTGTACCTGCCCTGGGAGTGTTTGATGGGACAGTGTAGAGGGAGCTTTACTCTGTATCTAAGCCGTGCTGTACCTGCGCTGGGAGTGTTTGATGGGATAGTGCAGAGGGAGCTTTACTCTGTATCTAACCCGTGCTGTACCTGCCCTGGGAGTGTTTGTTGGGACAGTGTAGACGGAGCTTTACTCTGTATCTAAGCCGTGCTGTACCTGCGCTGGGAGTGTTTGATGGGATAGTGCAGAGGGAGCTTTACTCTGTATCTAACCCGTGCTGTACCTGCCCTGGGAGTGTTTCATGCGACAGTGTAGAGGGAGCTTTACTCTGTATCTAACCTGTGCTGTACCTGCCCTGGGAGTGTTTCATGGGATAGTGTAGAGGGAGCTTTGCTCTGTATCGAACCCGTGCTGTACCTGCCCTGGGAGTGTTTGATGGGACAGTGTAGAGGGAGCTTTACTCTGTATCTAACCCCGTCCTGTACCTGCCCGGGAGTGTTTGATGGGACAGTGCAGATGGAGTTTTACTCTGTCCAACCGTGATTTACCTGCCGTGGGAGTGTTTGATGGGACAGTGTAGAGGGTGCTTTACTCTGTATCTAACCCTTGCTTTTCCTGCCCTGGAAGTGTTTGATGGGACAGTGCAGAGGGAGCTTTACTCTGTATCTAACCCCGTGCTGTACCTGCCCTGGGAGTGTTTGATGGGACAGTGTGGAGGGAGCTTTACTCTGTATCTAACCCGTGCTGTACTTGCCCTAGGAGTGTTTGATGGGACAGTGCAGAGGGAGCTTTACTCTGTCTCTAACCTGTACTGTACCTGCCCTGGGAATGTTTGATGGGACAGTGTAGAGGGAGCTTTACTCTGTACCTAACCCGTGCTGTACCTGCCCTGGGAGTGTTTCATGGGACAGTGTCGAGGGAGCTTTGCTCTTGATCTAACCCGTGCTGTCCCTGCCCTAGGAATGTTTGATGGAACAGTGTCGTTGGGAGCTTTGCTCTGTATCTAACCTGTGCTGTACCTGCCCTGGGAGTGTTTCATGGGACAGTGTAGAGGGAGCTTTACTCTGTATCTAACCCGTGCTGTACCTGCCCTGGGAGTGTTTCATGGGACAGTGTAGAGGGAGCTTTGCTCTGTATCTAACCCCGTCCTGTACCTGCCCTGGAGTGTTTGATGGGACAATGCAGAGGGAGTTTTACTCTGTCCAACCGTGATTTACCTGCCGTGGGAGTGTTTGATGGGACAGTGTAGAGGGAGCTTTACTCTGTATCTAACCTGTGCTATACCTGCCCTGGAATTGTTTGATGGGACAGTGCAGAGGGAGCTTTACTCTGTCTCTAACCTGTACTGTACCTGCCCTGGGAGTGTTTGATGCGACAGTGCAGAGGGAGCTTTACTCTGTGCCTAACCCGTGCTGTACCTGCCCTGGGAGTGTTTGATGGGACAGTGTAGAGGGAGCTTTACTCTCTATCTGACCCGGCTGTACCTGCCCTGGGAGTGTTTGATGTGACAGTGCAGAGGGAGCTTTACTCTGTATCTAACCCCGTGCTGTACCTGCCCTGGGAGTGTTTGATGGGACAGTGTAGAGGGAGCTTTACTCTGTATCTAACCCGTGCTGTATCTGCCCTGGGAGTGTTTCATGGGACAGTGTAGAGGGAGCTTTGCTCTGTATCTAACCCCGTCCTGTACCTGCCCTGGAGTGTTTGATGGGACAGTGCAGAGGGAGTATTACTCTGTCCAACCGTGATTTACCTGCCGTGGGAGTGTTTGATGGGACAGTGTAGAGGGTGCTTTACTCTCTATCTGACCCGTGCTGTACCTGCCCTGGGAGTGTTTGATGTGACAGCGTAGAGGGAGCTTTACTCTGTATCTAACCCATGCTGTACCTGCGCTGGGAGTGTTTGATGGGACAGTGTAGAGGGAGCGTTACTGTGTATCTAACCTGTGCTGTACCTGCCCTGGGAGTGTTTGATGGGACAGTGTCGAGGGAGCTTTACTCTGTATCTAACCCCGTGCTGTACCTGCCCTGGGAGTGTTTGATGGGACAGTGTCGAGGGAGCTTTACTCTGTATCTAACCCGTGCTGTACCTGCCCTGGGAGTGTTTGATGGGACAGTGTAGAGGGAGCTTTACTCTGTACCTAACCCCTGCTGTACCTGCCCTGGGAGTGTTTGATGGGACAGTGTGGAGGGTGCTTTACTCTGTACCTAACCCGTGCTTTACCTGCCCTGGGAGTGTTTGATGGGACAGTGTAGAGGGAGCTTTACTCTGTATCTAACCTGTGCTATACCTGCCCTGGAAGTGTTTGATGGGACAGTGTCGAGGGAGCTTTACTCTATATCTAACCTGTGCTGTACCTGCCCTGGGAGTGTTTGATGGGACAGTGTAGAGGGAGCTTTACTCTGTATCTAAGCCGTGCTGTACCTGCGCTGGGAGTGTTTGATGGGATAGTGCAGAGGGAGCTTTACTCTGTATCTAACCCGTGCTGTACCTGCCCTGGGAGTGTTTGATGGGACAGTGTAGAGGGAGCTTTACACTGTATCTTACCCCGTGCTGTACCTGCCCTGGGAGTGTTTGATGGGACAGTGTGGAGGGAGCTTTACTCTGTATCTAACCTGTGCTATACCTGCCCTGGAAGTGTTTGATGGGACAGTGTCGAGGGAGCTTTACTCTATATCTAACCTGTGCTGTACCTGCCCTGGGAGTGTTTGTTGGGACAGTGTAGACGGAGCTTTACTCTGTATCTAAGCCGTGCTGTACCTGCGCTGGGAGTGTTTGATGGGATAGTGCAGAGGGAGCTTTACTCTGTATCTTACCCGTGCTGTACCTGCCCTGGGAGTGTTTGATGGGACAGTGTCGAGGGAGCTTTACTCTGTATCTAACACCGTGCTGTACCTGCCCTGGGAGTGTTTGATGGGACAGTGTAGAGGGAGCTTTACTCTGTATCTAACCCGTGCTGTTCCTGCCCTGGAAGTGTTTGATGGGACAGTGTCGAGGGAGCTTTACTCTGTATCTAACCCGTGCTGTACCTGCCCTGGGAGTGTTTGATGGGACAGTGTGGAGGGTGCTTTACTCTGTATCTAACCCGTGCTGTACCTGCCCTGGGAGTGTTTGATGGGACAGTGTCGAGGGAGCTTTACTCTGTATCTAACCTGTGCTTTACCTGCCCTGGAAGTGTTTGATGGGACAGTGTCGAGGGAGCTTTACTCTGTATCTAACCTGTGCTGTACCTGCCCTGGGAGTGTTTGATGGGACAGTGTAGAGGGAGCTTTGCTCTGTATCTAAGCCGTGCTGTACCTGCGCTGGGAGTGTTTGATGGGATAGTGCAGAGGGAGCTTTACTCTGTATCTAACCCGTGCTGTACCTGCCCTGGGAGTGTTTGATGGGACAGTGTAGAGGGAGCTTTACACTGTATCTTACCCCGTGCTGTACCTGCCCTGGGAGTGTTTGATGGGACAGTGTAGAGGGAGCTTTACTCTGTATCTAACCCGTGCTGTACCTGCCCTGGAAGTGTTTGATGGGACAGTGTCGAGGGAGCTTTACTCTATGGCCCAGAAATTGATCTCGCTCTGTTCCCGCGGGGGTAAGGCTTTCCCGCGATCTCTCACCTCGCTTGTGCTTTTTCAGATCCAGCTCGCACGAACTTGATGTTCTAGAGATCAGCTGGGCAGTGCTTGCGTATCCCAGCGGCGTAGTGAATTCGTGCGAGCTGTGGGATCACGTGACTCAGTTAGAGCCAATGGAAGCACACCATCTTCCATTCATAAGTTTCATAGCACGGCTGTGAAATCTATGAATCTTACACCCCCCCAAAATAACAGCTAAACCTCAATTAAATTTAAAAAAAAAACCATCAGGACCTTGGTTTAACATCTCATCCAAATGACGGCACATCTGACAGTCCGGCGCTCGCTCAGTACTGCCCCTCCGACAGTGCGGCGCTCCCTCAGTACTGTCCCTCCGAGAGTGCGGCGCTCCCTCAGTACTGCCCCTCCCACAGTGCGGCGCTCCCTCAGTACTGCCCCTCCGACAGTGCAGCACTCCCTCAGTACCGCCCCTCCGACAGTGCGGCGCTCCCTCAGTACTGCCCCTCCCACAGTGTAGCTATCCCTCACTACTGCCCCTCCGACAGTGCGGCACTCCCTCAGTACTGCCCCTCCGACAGTGCAGCGCTTCCTCAGTACTGCCCCTCCGACAGTGCGGCGCTCCCTCAGTACCGCCCCTCCGACAGTGCGGCGCTCCCTCAGTACTGCCCCTCCGACAGTGCGGCGCTCCCTCAGTACTGCCCCTTCGACAGTGCGGCGCTCCCTCAGTACTGCCCCTCCCACAGTGCGGCGCTCCCTCAGTACCGCCCCTTCGACAGTGCGGCGCTCCCTCAGTACTGCCCCTCCGACAGTGCGGCACTCCCTCAGTACTGCCCCTCCGACAGTGCGGCGCTCCCTCAGTACTGCCCCTCCCACAGTGCGGCGCTCCCTCAGTACTGCCTCTCCGACAGTGCGGCGCTCCCTCAGTACTGCCCCTCCCACAGTGCGGCGCTCCCTCAGTACTGCCCCTCCCACAGTGCGGCGCTCCCTCAGTACTGGCACCGGGGAGTGTCGGCCTGAATGATGGGGCTTGAGTCTCTGGAGTGGGGTTCGAACCCACAATCTCCGAGGTGAGGGAGCGCTAACCCACTGAGCCACGGCTAACACCTAACTACATCCCTCGAGTTCGGTTGCGGTTCTTTCTCGACCCGCCCAGTCCGTGGGATCTCTTTCCCTGAACTGTGTGCTCCCGTCGCGCTCGACGCCAATCCCACGAGTCCTGGCTGGTATAAAGAGAAGACGGGAGGGCGAGTGAGCGGTGTGTAGCAAAGAAGGATTTTATTGTCGGGGCGAATTTACAGAATCACAGCAAGAGCACAATCGAACACACAGGACATCGCGAGCCACACACGTTAGCAGACAGACTGAAGGCCCGAGGCAAGGCTAGACGGAGCGAGCGAGGGAGGGAGTGTCTGGCACCAACGCCCCGAGTCCACAGGGGGTCAGGGCGGAGAGAGAGAACTCCTGCCACGGCCCTCACGCCAATTCGTGAGAGAGGGGCGTCACTGGCAAGGGCTGCTTCGATTGCCCCCATGCGCCAGCTCCCTCCCACACGCGTCACGCTCTCTGATATCTCCGAGGGTGGCAGGACATGTTGAGAAGGCTGTTAAAAAAAGCATATGTGATCCTTGGCTTTATTAATAGAGGCGTAGAGTACAAAAGCAAGGAAGTTATGCTAAACCTTTATAAAACACTGGCTAGGCCCCAACTGGAGTATGGTGTCCAATTCTGGGCACCACACTTTAGGAAGGATGTCAAGGCCTTGGAGAGGGTGCGGAGGAGATTGACCAGAATGGTACCAGGGATGAGGGACTTCAGTGATGTGGAGAGACTGGAGAAGCTGGGATTGTTCTCCTTGGAGCAGAGAAGGCTAAGGGGAGATTTAATAGAGGTGTTCAAAATTACAGTAAGGAGAAAGTGTTTCCAGTGGCAGGAGGGTGGGTAACCAGAGGACACAGATTGAAGATAATCGGCAAAAGAACCAGAGGGGGACATGAGGAAACATTTCTTTACGCAGCGAGTTGTTGTGATCTGGAATGCGCTGCCTGAAAGGGCGGTGGAAGCAGATTCAATAGTAACTTTCAAAAGGGGAATTGGATAAATACTTGAAAGGGAAACATTTGCAGAGCTGTGGGGAAAGAGCGAGGGGGAGTGGGAGTAATTGGAGAGCTCGACCAAAGAGCCGGCACAGGCACGATGGGCCGAATGGCCTCCTGCTGTGCCGGGAGATCCTGTGAACTCCAGGATGGTCTCTCGGCCAGGGAACCGTCTTCATCCCATTGCTAAAATACACGAGGGGGGGAGTTGGGAAGAGGGGGAAAGGTGGGTCTAATCGCCACCCAGGCACCGCAGCGGGACTGGCTCCTGCCCAAAGTGTGCCAGGCGGTGGTGAGCGAGGTGGGCGGACTGGGTGAAGGCCCGGTCGCACAGCCGGCAGCGGAAGGGCCTCTCTCCGGTGTGGATGCGGCGGTGCACGGTCAGGCAGGACGAGCGGGTGAAGGCCTTGGGGCAGTAGGGGCAGGAGAAGGGGCGCTCGCCGGTGTGGGTGCGCTGGTGGCGCAGCAGCTCGGTCGAGTTGGTGAAGCCCTTGGCGCACTCGCCGCACTTGAAGGGCTTGTCGGGCGTGTGGATGCGGCGGTGCACGGTCAGGTAGGAGGACTGGCTGAAGGCCTTGCCGCAGTCTGGGCACGGGAAGGGCCGCTCACCGCTGTGGACCCGAAGGTGCTTGATGAGGCTGGAGGAGTAGGTGAAGGTCTTGGCGCACACCGAGCACAGGTAAGGCTTCTCGCCGGAGTGGATGCGCCGGTGGGCGGACAGGTGCGAGGATTTGGTGAACTCCTTGCCGCACTCCCCGCACAGGAAGGCCTTCTCCCCAGTGTGCCTGCACCGGTGCTCCGTCAGGGAGGAGGGTCTGTTGAAGCCCCGCTCGCACACGGGGCACTGATGCGGTCTCTCCGGATCCGGCGTTCCCGTCGCTGCGCCCGTAATTGCTTCGTCCATTGCGTCAACGCCGGCTGCAAAGCAACAAAACCGCCGTCAACGTTCGATGTCACTCCCACAGCACGGGTTAGATACAGAGTAAAGCTCCCTCTACACTGTCCCATCAAACACTCCCAGGGCAGGTACAGCACGGGTGAGATACAGAGTAAAGCTCCCTCTACACTGTCCCATCAAACACTCCCAGGGCAGGTACAGCACGGGGTTAGATACAGAGTAAAGCTCCCTCAACACTGTCCCATCAAACATTCCCAGGGCAGATACAGCACGGGGTTAGATACAGAGTAAAGCTCCCTCTACACTGTCCCATCAAACACTCCCAGGGCAGGTACAGCACGGGTTAGATACAGAGTAAAGCTCCCTCGACACTGTCCCATCAAACACTCCCAGGGCAGGTACAGCACGGGGTTAGATACAGAGTAAAGCTCCTTCTACACTGTCCCATCAAACACGATGCGGAGATGCCGGTGTTGGACTGGGGTGGACAAAATTGAGAGGTCGGGGCGATCGATAGCTCCGAAAGCTTGTGATTTCAAATAAAACTGTTGGACTATAACCTGGTGTTGTGCGACCTCTCAATTTCATCAAACACTCCCAGGGCAGGAACAGCACGGGGTTAGATACAGAGTAAAGCTCCCTCTACACTGCCCCATCAAACACTCCCAGGGCAGGTACAGCACGGGGTTAGATACAGAGTAAAGCTCCATCTACACTGTCCCATCAAACACTCCCAGGGCAGGTACAGCATGGGTTAGATACAGAGTAAAGCTCCCTCTACACTGTCCCATCAAACACTCTCAGGGCAGGTACAGCACGGGGTTAGATACAGAGTAAAGCTCCATCTACACTGTCCCATCAAACACTCCCAGGGCAGGGACAGCACGGGTTAGATACAGAGTAAAGCTCCCTCTACACATTTAGTGGTTTGCAATTGTAAGGTACACATGCTTTGTTCTCTCTCTATATATGCTTTGGCGATTCTGTATCTAATTTACTTCACCTGAGGAAGGAGCAATCGATAGCTCCGAAAGCTTGTGATTTCAAATAAAACTGTTGGACTATAACCTGGTGTTGTGCGACCTCTCAATTTTGTCCACCCCAGTCCAACACCGGCATCTCCGCATCATGACCACTATCGACACCACAAACTGCCGGATCAAAGTGGAGAGAATCGCCAAGAAGATCGCGCATATTGACACCGACATCAAGTATCTACAGAGATGCAAGAAAGCAGACAAGATCCCGAAAGGACTACAGATCACGAACCCACTCAAGTCGACATACAACACAGACTACGCTGAGAGACTTTGCCATCGTACCTCTCGCGCACTCCTCAACCATCTCGTACACCAGCTCTACAGCAAACGCCACAACCTCGAAACCAAGATAGAGTCCATGCTCTCAGCCTGTGCTCAGGACACAGCAGACCAGTTACGAGACACCGCCAAACAGACGAGGCAACGGAACTACGCTGCCTACATGCGCATCAAGAACAGGAAGCTTGAGAAACTCGGCATCACCACCAGCAGCAACCAAGCCTCCCCCGGTACCACGGCTGCAACCACAGGGAAGTCGATCGTCAATTTGTCCGACCATACCCTTCAACCAGACGAATTCGAAGTTCTCGCCCTAGGGCTCAAGTTCTGCCCAACCACCAAAATGGACCCCATCGGTCTCGCGGCAGACACGGAGGAATTCATCAGGAGAATGAGGCTCCGGGAATACTTCCACAAATCCCAAGATGTCAGCAACAAACCCAATGAGACAATCAATGATCCAGAACAGCAGACGGAGGGACTCGCAGTGCAGCAACCGAAGAAAAAAGAGTCAAACTGGACCCCTCCGGAGGGTCGCTGCCCCAAGCTTGACATGTATGCTCAAGCTGTCAGGAGATGCATCAACGCCAGATTCATCAGCCGCACTCACAAGACAGTCCAGAATGTCACCCGAGCACAACGCAACGCCATCCACGCTCTCAAGACCAACCGCAACATTGTCATCAAACCAGCGGACAAAGGAGGAGCCATCGTCATACAGAACAGAACGGACTATTGTAAAGAAGCATACCGACAACTGGACAACCAGGAACACTACAGACAGCTACCCGCAGATCCGACCAAAGAACACACCCGCCAACTCAATAGACTGATCAAGACCTTCGATCCAGACCTTCAAAACATCCTACGCGCTCTCATCCCACGTACTCCCCGCGTGGGAGACTTCTACTGCCTCCCAAAGATACACAAAGCCAACACACCCGGACGTCCTATCGTATCAGGCAATGGAACCCTGTGTGAGAACCTCTCTGGATACGTCGAGGGCATTCTGAAACCCATCGTACAGGGAACCCCCAGCTTCTGTCGCGACACTACAGACTTCTTACAGAAACTCAGCACCCACGGACCAGTTGAACCAGGAACACTCCTTGCCACGATGGACGTATCGGCACTCTACACTAGTATCCCCCACGATGACGGCATCGCTGCAACAGCCTCAGTACTCAACATCAACAACAGCCAATCTCCAGACGCCATCCTACAACTCATCCGCTTCATCCTTGACCACAATGTCTTCACCTTCGACAACCATTTTTTTACCCAAACACACGGAACAGCCATGGGGACCAAATTCGCACCCCAATACGCCAACATCTTCATGCACAAGTTCGAGCAAGACTTCTTCGCTGCACAGGACCTCCAGCCGACGCTGTACACCAGATACATCGACGACATTTTCTTCCTTTGGACCCATGGCGAAGGATCACTGAAAAGACTACACGATAACATAAACAAGTTCCATCCCACCATCAAACTCACCATGGACTACTCCTCAGAATCGGTCTCATTCCTGGACACACGAATCTCCATCAAAGACGGACACCTCAGCACTTCACTCTACCGCAAGCCCACGGACAACCTCACGATGCTCCACTTCTCCAGCTTCCACCCTAACCATGTTAAAGAAGCCATCCCCTATGGACAAGCCCTGCGAATACACAGGATCTGCTCAGACGAGGAGGAACGCGATGGACACCTACGGACGCTGAAAAACGCCCTCGTAAGAACGGGATATGACGCTCGACTCATCGATCGACAGTTCCGACGGGCCACAGCGAAAAATCGCATAGACCTCCTCAGAAGGCAAACACGGGACACAACCAACAGGGTACCCTACGTCGTCCAGTACTTCCCCGGAGCGGAGAAACTACGCCATGTTCTTCGCAGCCTTCAACATGTCATCGATGACGACAAACACCTCGCTAAGGCCATCCCCACGCCTCCACTACTTGCCTTCAAACAGCCGCCTGACCTCAGAAGTACCATCGTTCGCAGCAAATTACCCAGCTTTCAGGATAACAGCGACCACGACACCACACAACCCTGCCATGGCAAACTCTGCAAGACATGCCAGATCATCAACACAGATACCACCATCACACGTGAGGACACTACCCACCAGGTACATGGTACATACTCATGTGACTCGGCCAACGTTGTCTACCTCATACGTTGCAGGAAAGAATGCACCGCGGCATGGTACATCGGCGAGACCATGCAGACACTGAGACAACGTATGAACGAGCACCGCGCAACAATCGCCAGGCAGGATTGTTACCTCCCAGTCGGGGAACACTTCAGCAGTCAAGGACATTCAGCCTCGGATCTGCGGGTAAGCGTTCTCCAAGGCAACCTTAGAAACACACGACAACGCAAATTCATGGAGCAGAAACTGATAGCCAAGTTCCGCACTCATGAAGACGGTCTCAATCGGGATCTTGGGTTTATGTCACGATACATGACGTGATCCGGACTCGAGTCGTCGTTAGCTTGTTCACAGATGTGATTCCCAGTAAAAAAGTAAAAATTTTCCCAGTAAAAAAGTAAAAACTTTAAAGCTTTTCGTTTTACATACAGACGGCAGCTTTTGACACGTTAGAACCCCTGCGACTACACCTCATTGTCTCAGTTGTATCTTGCTATGTCTTTGATGTGGTACCTTCCTGGCTGACTTAATTAACTTTATCACACCTCGGCAGATAGTCAGGATGATTTAATTTAGTGGTCTGCAATTGTAAGGTACACATGCTTTGTTTTCTATCTATATATGCTTTGGCGATTCTGTATCTAATTTACTTCACCTGAGGAAGGAGCAATCGATAGCTCCGAAAGCTTGTGATTTCAAATAAAACTGTTGGACTATAACCTGGTGTTGTGCGACCTCTCAGTGTTTGATGGGACAGTGCAGAGGGAGCTATAATCTGTATCTAACCCCGTGCTGTACCTGCCCTGTGAGTGTTTGATGGGACAGTGCAGAGGGAGCTTTACTCTGTATCTAACCCCGTGCTGTACCTGCCCTGGGAGTGTTTGATGGGACAGTGCAGAGGGAGCTTTACTCTGTACCTAACCTGTGCTGTACCTGCCCTGGGAGTGTTTGATGTGACCGTGTAGAGGGAGCATTACTCTCTATCTAACCCCGTGCTGTACCTGCCCTGGGAGTGTTTGATGGGACAGTGTAGAGGGAGCTTTACTCTGTATCTAACCTGTGCTGTACCTGCCCTGGGAGTGTTTGATGGGACAGTGCAGAGGGAGCTTTACTCTGTATCTAAGCCGTGCTGTACCTGCGCTGGGAGTGTTTGACGGGACAGTGTAGAGGGAGCGTTACTCTGTATCTAACCTGTGCTGTACCTGCCCTGGGAGTGTTTGATGGGACAGTGTAGAGGGTGCTTTACTCTCTATCTAACCCGTGCTGTACCTGCCCTGGGAGTGTTTGATGGGACAGTGTAGAGGGAGCTTTACTCTGTATCTAACCCATGCTGTACCTGCCCTGGGAGTGTTTGATGGGACAGTATAGAGGGAGCTTTACTCTGTATCTAACCTGTGCTGTACCTGCCCTGGGAGTGTTTGATGGGACAGTGTAGAGGGAGCTTTACTCTGTATCTAACCCCGTGCTGTACCTGCCTTGGGAGTGTTTGATCAGACAGTGCAGAAGGAGCTTTACTCTGTATCTAACCCGTGCTGTACCTGCCCTGGGAGTGTTTGACGGAACAGTGTAGAGGGAGCTTTACTCTGTATCTAACACCGTGCTGCACCTGCCCTGGGAGTGTTTCATGAGACATTGTAGAAGGAGCTTTACTCTGTATCTAACCCCGTGCTGTACCTGCCCTTGGAGTGTTTGATGGGACAGTGTAGAGGGAGCTTTACTCTGTATCTAACCCGTGCTGTACCTGCCCTGGGAGTGTTTGATGGGACAGTGTAGAGGGAGCTTTACTCTGTATCTAACCCCGTGCTGTACCTGCCCTGGGAGTGTTTGATGGGACAGTGCAGAGGGAGCTTTACTCTGTATCTAACCCGTGCTGTACCTGCACTGGGAGTGTTTCATGGGACAGTGTGGAGGGAGCTTTGCTCTGTATCTAACACGTGCTGTACCTGCCGTGGGAGTGTTTCATGGGACAGCGTAGAGGGAGCTTTACTCTGTATCGACCCCGTGCTGTACCTGCCCAGGGAGTGTTTCATGGGACAGTGTCGAGGGAGCTTTGCTCTGTATCTTACCCGTGCTGTACCTGCCCTGGGAGTGTTTGATGGGACAGTGTAGAGGGAGCTTTACTCTGTATCTAACCCCGTCCTGTACCTGCCCTGGAGTGTTTGATGGGACAGTGCAGAGGGAGTTTTACTCTGTCCAACCGTGATTTACCTGCCGTGGGAGTGTTTGATGGGACAGTGCAGAGGGAGCTTTACTCTCTATCTAACCCGTGCTTTACCTGCCCTGGGAGTGTTTGATGGGACAGTGTATCGGGAGCTTTACTCTGTACCTAACCCGTGCTGTACCTGCCCTGGGAGTGTTTGATGGGACAGTGTAGAGGGTGCTTTACTCTGTACCTAACCCGTGCTGTACCTGCCCTGGGAGTGTTTGATGGGACAGTGTAGAGGGTGCTTTACTCTCTATCTAACCTGTGCTGTACCTGCCCTGGGAGTGTTTGATGTGACCGTGTAGAGGGAGCATTACTCTGTATCTAACCCCGTGCTGTACCTGCCCTGGGAGTGTTTGATGGGACAGTGTAGAGGGAGCTTTACTCTGTATCTAACCCCGTGCTGTACCTGCGCTGGGAGTGTTTGACGGGACAGTGTAGAGGGAGCGTTACTCTGTCTCTAACCTGTGCTGTACCTGCCCTGGGAGTGTTTGATGGGACAGTGTAGAGGGAGCTTTACTCTGTATCTAACCCATGCTGTACCTGCCCTGGGAGTGTTTGATGGGACAGTATAGAGGGAGCTTTACTCTGTATCTAACCTGTGCTGTACCTGCCCTGGGAGTGTTTGATGGGACACTGTAGAGGGAGCCTTACTCTGTATCTAACCCTGTGCTGTACCTGCCCTGGGAGTGTTTGATGGGACAGTGTAGAGGGAGCTTTACTCTGTATCTAACCCCGTGCTGTACCTGCCTTGGGAGTGTTTGATGAGACAGTGCAGAAGGAGCTTTACTCTGTATCTAACCCGTGCTGTACCTGCCCTGGGAGTGTTTGACGGAACAGTGTAGAGGGAGCTTTACTCTGTATCTAACACCGTGCTGTACCTGCCCTGGGAGTGTTTGATGAGACATTGTAGAAGGAGCTTTACTCTGTATCTAACCCCGTGCTGTACCTGCCCTTGGAGTGTTTGATGGGACAGTGTAGAGGGAGCTTTTCTCTGTATCTAACCCCGTGCTGTAGCTGCCCTGGGAGTGTGTGATGATGCGGAGATGCCGGTGTTGGACTGGGGTGGACAAAATTGAGAGGTCGCACAACACCAGGTTATAGTCCAACAGTTTTATTTGAAATCACAAGCTTTCGGAGCTATCGATTTGCTCCTTCCTCAGGTGAAGTAAATTAGATACAGAATCTCCAAAGCATATATAGATGGAAAACAAAGAATGTGTACTTTACAATTGCAGACCAATGGGACAGTGTAGAGGGAGCTTTACTCTGTATCTAACCCGTGCTGTACCTGCCCTGGGAGTGTTTGATGGGACAGTGTAGAGGGAGCTTTACTCTGTATCTAACCCCGTGCTGTACCTGCCCTGGGAGTGTTTGATGGGACAGTGTAGAGGGAGCTTTACTCTGTATCTAACCCGTGCTGTACCTGCCCTGGGAATGTTTGATGGGACGGTGTAGAGTGTCAGACCCCACCTGGAGTATCTGCGATCAGTTCTGTGCCTCGCACCTCATTAAGGATATATTGGCCTTGGAGGGGGAGCAACGCAGATTCACCAGAATGATACCCGGGGGGTAAAAGGGTTAAATTAGGACGACAGGTTGCACAGACTGGGCTTGAGTTCCCTCGAGTTTAGAAGATTAAGGGGTGATCTAATCGAGGTGTTTAAGATGATTAAAGGATTAAAGATAGTTTTTTTAATTAAATAAATCTGGAATAAAAAGCTAGTATTAGTAATGGTGACAACGGAACTATCGGATTGTCCTAAAAACCCATCATGTCCTTTAGGGAAGGAAATCTGCTGTCCCTTACCCGGTCTGGCCTATATGTGACTCCAGACCCACAGCAATGTGGTTGACTGTTATCTGCCCTCTGAAATGGCCCAGCAAGCCACTCAGTTGTAACTAACTGCTATGAGAAACAATAAGCACTGTGGGAGCACCTTCACCACACGGACTGCAGCGGTTCAAGAAGGCGGCTCACCACCACCTTCTCAAGGGGCAATTAGGGATGGGCAACAAATGCTGGCCTTGCCAGTGAAGCCCACATCCCATGAACGAATAAAAAAAAAAGAACAATAATTTAATAAAATAAAATAATAAAATACAAAGGGGAAATATTCAGTTTGTTTGCGCCTCCAGGAACATCATCGAGCTGACCATCGGGGGGTGCTCAAGCAACGGTTCCGCTGCCTTGACCGCTCGGGAGGAGCCCTCCAGTACTCGGCTGAGCGGACGTCCCATATCGCGGTGGCCTGCTGCACGCTCCACAACTTGGCCATCACGAGGGCCCAGAACCTTGCCGCCAGGGATTGCGGGACCACCTCAGGAAGAAGAAGAGGGAGAGGAGGACGGGGAAGAGGAGGAAGAGAAGGAGGAGGAGGAGGAACAGAAGCGAGGGAGGAGGCAGCCACTCAATCGGACTTCCGGAAGGGCAGTCCTTGACTGCCTCATCAGACTGCGATTCCAATAAATTAAACCCTGTTGCTCACCACATCCCCATCATTCCATCCCTGTCGCAGGCCATATCACAGAGCAAAGCTGAAAATGAGAGACACCACAAAATATTCCAAACTGAATTAATAAATTTATCAACAATCAGTGAACACATATTTACAGCAACATTAATACCTATTCACCCTTGTGCAGTCCCTGAGTGCCTCTCGTTGCTGTGCCTGTGCCTACTCTGTCAATATGTAAATATGTAAACACTGGCACCAGTTCTGGGACAGGAAGGAGCTGTAGCGATGGGACGGGCTCCACCTGAACTGGGATGGGACCCGTGTCCTTCCGGAAATGGGAAAAGAGGGAAGTGGCAAAGGCTTTAAACTAGTGAGATGGGGGGAGGGATCTACAAGAAACGTAACCAGCCTAAATATAAACAAAACAGGAAAAGAGAGTATAGGGAAGAATAAAGTAAGGGAGGACATTCATAGCAAGGGAATAAATAGAGTTATAGAACAGAAGTCTAAAAAGATGGTTAAACATAAGGTGAGAGGAAATACTATTAAAAATGAGTGAAACTGTCTGTACAGCAATGCACGCCGTGTCCGTAATAAAACAGGGGAGCTGGAGGCAATCATACCTTGCGAGGAACCAGACATAGTAGGGATTACTGAGACATGGCTACAGAAAAATCAGGACTGGGAATTAAACGTTGCAGGGTATAACATATTTAGAAAAGATAGGGAGGGAAAAAGGGGAGGTGGAGTCGCTGTACTTATCAGGGATAACATAATGGCAGTAGAAAAAAGTGACGCAGATATCAGCAAGACAAAACTAGAATCCATGTGGATAGAGATAAGATAATAAAGGATCCATCACACTAATAGGTGTAGTCTGCAGACCACCTAAGTGGAAGGGAGGTGGGGGAAGAAATATGCAGACAAATTAGGGAAATGAGTAAAAAACATAGAATAATAATCATGGGGGATTTCAACTACCCGGATATTAATTGGACAGAAGAGGTAGGTAAAGGGGATAAGGGAATGGAGTTCCTACAATGTGTACAGGACTCCTTTCGAACCCAATATGTAAAAAGCCCAACAAGGGAGGATTCGCTATTGGATCTAGTAATGGGGAATGAACCAGAGCAGATAAGAGAAGTAAAAGTAGGGGAGCATCTAGGCAATAGTGACCATAATATAGTACGCTTTAAGATGATAATTGAGAAGGACATAAGTATGACGAAAACCAGGTTAATAGATTGGAGGAAAGCTGATTTTGAGGGGCTGAGAATAGAGCTTGGGAAAATAAAATGGGCAACATTATTGGCCAACAACGATGTAGAACAGCAATGATCAGTGCTGGGACCACTGCTGTTCACAATTTACATTAACGATTTAGACTTAGGAATCAAAAACACAATTTCTAAATTTGCAGATGACACCAAATTGGGGGGGATAGTCAATACTGAGGAGGACTGCAACAAGTTGCAGGAGGACATTAATAAACTTGCAGATTGGGCATATAATTGGCAAATGAAGTTCAACACAGATACATGGGAGGTATTACATTTTGGTAGGAAGAATAGGGAGGTCACATCACTTGGAGGGTGCGAGTCTAGGTGGGGTAGAGGAACAAAGGGATCTAGGATTACAAATACACAAATCACTAAAAGTTGCGACACAGGTTAGCAAGGCCATTAAAAAAGCAAACCAAGCACTAGGGTTTATTTCTAGGGATAGAATTGAAAAGTAGGGCAGTTATGCTAAACCTGCATCGAACCTTGGTTAGACCACACTTATAGAGTACAGTGCACAGTTCTGGTCGCCATATTATAAAAAGGATATAGAGGCACTGGAGAGGGTGCAGAGAAGATTTACAAGGGTGATACCAGAAATGCGAGGGTATACATATCAGGAAAGGATGAACAGGCTGGGTCTCTTTCCTCTTGAAAAGAGAAGGCTGAGGGGTGACGTAATAGAGGTCTTTAAAATTATGAAAATTTTTGAAAGAGTGGATAGAGAGAGAATGTTTCCACTTGTGGGGAAGAGCATAACTGGAGGCCATCAATATAAGATAGTCACCAAGAAATCCAATAGGGAATTCAGAAGAAACTTCTTTACCCAGAGAGTGGTGAGAATGTGGAACTTGCTACCACAGGGAGTGGTTGAAGCGAATAGTATAGATGCATTTAAGGGGAGGCTGGACAAGCACATGAGGGAGAAGGGAATAGAGGGTTACGCTGATAGATTTAGATGAGGAAAGACGGGAGGAGGCTCGAGTGGAACATAAACGCCGCACGGACTGGTTGGGCCGAATGGCCTGTTTCTGTGCCATATATCCTACGTAATCCTCTCGTGCTCCTACCAAGTGTTGACCCAGTGGCTACAGCAGGGCTGGTGGAAGGCTGCTGAGTGTCAGTGCCAGAGACTACAGATGGCCTTGCAGGATGCCCTCGACCAGCTCTGGGCCTGGAAGGCCTGGCTGTAGACTGCACCACCCCTGGCTGGACAAGACAATGGCGGAGTGCCAGTGGTGGGAGCAGGACTGCTGTAATCCTGAGAGAAGACAGCAGCTTCCTGCTCCACTGACCCACTGCCACTCCCCCGGGGCAGCACCTCAGCATCCCTAGCAATCTGTTGGAGCACAGATCGTTGGCCTGCTGCGACACCGTGAAAGCCCCGGTCAACGGTGCTAGACCCAGCCACGATGGCCACAGTCAGAGCTTGCGTGGCATCAAGCTGAGACTGCATGAGAGCAGTCTGAGACTCGATGCCACCAAGCATAGACTGCATTACAGCGCTAAGACGTTGCATGGCTTCTGCCTGTGCTGCAATGGAATCTGCCAGATCGCCCATCACACGCGTCATGAGGTCTGGGTCGCCACGGTCTCTCTGGGAGTGTATCATCCTTTGCAGAGTGGAAATGATGGGCTCCATGGTGTGCGCAGAGCTCTGTGCAATGTTGGAGGCGGACTCCTCCACGCTCCTTACCATTGCCGAGAGGCTCTCGGACACCCTTGCCATTGCACCTATCATCTCCGTGTGCATGCCCATCACCCTTCTTCGAAAGGCCTCCCCATCGAGGTCCTCATCTGAGTCCTGTGCAGCAGAACTCGTGCACGAACTCACCCTCCGGGGAGCTGGCCCCCGAGCTACCCTTTCTACCTGGCCTTGCTGCAGCCCGCTCGTCCCCGGTGCCTCACCCTGTGCAGATCCCACTACTATACCAGCCTCTAAAGAACGCGTAGTGCCAGTATCTGAGCTGGTGCCTGCGGGTGAGACATGCAGTGACGCGGTGTGTTCTTCCTCCTCCTCTTCTCCCGCCTCGCTCTCTATGGTACCCTCAGGGACAGGCTGCTCAGGTGCTTGCTGATTATCTGAAAGCATAAAGGCCCAAGATTCGGCTTAAGGTGAGGGGAGGGGGCAGGAAGGGAGAAATTCATGC
This sequence comes from Squalus acanthias, assembly GCA_030390025.1. NCBI lineage: Eukaryota > Metazoa > Chordata > Chondrichthyes > Squaliformes > Squalidae > Squalus > Squalus acanthias. Next base: position 569,408 of record JASTWF010000127.1, on the reverse strand, counting down.
AGACAGCAGGATTAGCTGGAAAGTGCGAAATGCTTGTGGGGCGAGGGGGAAGTGGGATGGGAGAAGAAGGAGTAGGGAGGAACATACCGTTGTTGGCCCCAAGGGGGCTCTACGTCGCCGGCGCCCACAGCGCCCACCACCTGGCGCCCACCACCTGGCGCCCAACAATGTCCAGCACTCGAGTCTCCAGCTCAGACAGTGGTTGGGTGTCGGCTTGTCCCCCGCCTGTGCGCTCCTGCTCCCTCCTGTTGCAAGCCGCCTTGGCCTGCAAGAGAAAGGAAAGTGTCTTGAGTGAGTGTGGAGCAATGTGTTTGGGTAATGTGCCTGCCATAGTTGAATAGCTGTCCATTTTGGCAGGAAGAATAAAAAAAGAAGCATATTATCTAAATGGTGAGAGATTGCAGAGCTCTGAGATGCAGAGGGATCTGGGTGTCCTAGTGCATGAATCGCAAAAGGTTACCATGCAGGTACAGCAAGTAGTTAGGAAAGCTAATAGAATTATCGTTTATTGCAAGGGGAATTGAAAACAAAAGTAGGGAGGTTATGCTTCAGTTATACAGGGCATTGGTGAGACCACATCTGGAGTACTGTGTACAGTATTGGTCTCCTTATTTAAGGAAGGATGTAAGTGCGTTGGAAGCAGTTCAGAGAAGGTTTACTAGACTAATACCTGGAATGGGCGGGTTGTCTTATGAGGAAAGGTTGGACAGGCTAGGCTTGTATCCGCTGGAGGTTAGAAGAGTAAGAGGTGACTTGATTGAAACATATAAGATCCTGAGGGGTCTGGACAGGGTGGATGTGGAGAGGATGTTTCCTCTTGTGGGAGAATCTAGAACTAGGGTCGCTGTTTAAAAATAAGGGGTCGCCCATTTAAGACAGAGATGAGGAGAAATTTTTTCTCTCAGAGGGTCGTGAGTCTTTGGAACTCTCTTCCTCAGAGGGCGGTGGAAGCAGAGTCTTTGAATATTTTTAGGGCAGAGATAGATAGATTCTTGGTAAGCAAGGGGGTGAAAAGTTATCGGGGGTAGGCGGGAATGTGGAGTAATCGGATCAGCCATGATCTTATTGAATGGCGGAGCAGGCTCGAAGGGCCGAGTGGCCTACTCCTGTTCCTAATTCATATGTTCGTATGTGTTGTGTGCAAGGTGTGAGATGTGGGAGTGAGTGTTGGCAGGTGGAGATTGTTGGTGGGTGAGTGCTGGGGGTGTGGTGCTTTGGCCAGTGTGTGCAGACTGTGGTTCAGACAGTGGTATGTAGCATTTGTTGAAGCATTGATTCACCCTGACCACCCGAGTAAGGTCATTAGAATTCTTTCTGCACTGTATGTGGGTCCTGGGGACCACAGTGCTGCCCGCGACCTGCTGGGCTACCTCCCTCCACATGGTACGGAAGACTTGCGGCGAGGGCCTCCTGACACCTGCTGGGTAGAACACCGCCCTCGGTCTTTCCACTACGAACACCAACGCATGGTCGCAGAATCTGCGGGCTCTCTCCCTGGGGCGTGGATCTGCCATCATTGCGGCTGCTTGAGTCGTCCAGCTCCTTCTCCTTGCCCTGCTGCTGCTGCTGGCTGAGACGGCTGCACAGCCAGCAATGATGAAAATGAGGTTCTGCAGCATCAATGAACCTCCCCTTTAAGAACTGGAAACAGTCTGTGGCAATGATGACTTGTGATTAGACTGCACCTGATATTGGCCAGCGCTTTGAGTTTAATGCCTCTGAGCCAGGCCATTAGCGTTTGATTTAGCGCTCCCATCTTTCCTTTGTGCAATGAGACTGAATTTTGTGTGCAGTCTGAAG
>JASTWF010000127.1:458316-554608 GCA_030390025.1 Squalus acanthias | reverse complement strand
TGACCATCAAACACTCCCAGGGCAGGTACAGCACGGGTTAGATACAGAGTAAAGCTCCCTCTACACTGTCCCATCAAACACTCCCAGGGCAGGTACAGCACGGGTTAGATACAGAGCAAAGCTCCCTCTACACTGTCCCATGAAACACTCCCATGGCAGGTACAGCACGGGTTAGATACAGAGTAAAGCTCCCTCTGCACTGTCCCATCAAACACTCCCAGGGCAGGTACAGCACGGGGTTAGATTCAGAGTAAAGCTCCCTCGACACTGTCCCATCAAACACTCCCAGGGCAGGTACAGCACAGGTTAGATACAGAGTAAAGCTCCCTCTGCACTGTCCCATCAAACACTCCCAGGGGAGGTAAATCATGGTTGGACAGAGAATAACTCCCTCTGCACTGTCCCATCAAACACTCCAGGGCAGGTACAGGACGGGGTTAGATTCAGAGTAAAGCTCCCTCTACACTGTCCCATCAAACACTCCCAGGGCAGGTACAGCACGGGTTAGATACAGAGCAAAGCTCCCTCAACACTGTCCCATCAAACACTCCCAGGGCAGGTACAGCACGGGTTAGATACAGAGCAAAGCTCCCTCTACACTGTCCCATGAAACACTCCCACGGCAGGTACAGCACGGGTTAGATACAGAGTAAAGCTCCCACTGCACTGTCCCATCAAACACTCCCAGGCCAGGTACAGCACGGGGTTCGATACAGAGTAAAACTCCCTCTGCACTGTCCCATCAAACACTCCCAGGGCAGGTACAGCATGGGTTAGGTACAGAGTAAAGCTCCCTCTGCACTGTCCCATCAAACACTCCCAGGGCAGGTACAGCACGGGTTAGGTACAGAGTAAAGCTCCCTCCACACTGTCCCATCAAACACTCCCAGGGCAGGTACAGCACAGGGTTAGATACAGAGTAAAGCTCCCTCAACACTGTCCCATCAAACACTCCCAGGGCAGATACAGCACGGGGTTAGATACAGAGTAAAGCTCCCTCGACACTGTCCCATCAAACACTCCCAGGGCAGGTACAGCACAGGTTAGATACAGAGTAAAGATCCCTCTACACTGTCCCATCAAACACTCCAGGGCAGGTACAGGACGGGGTTAGATTCAGAGTAAAGCTCACTCAACACTGTCCCATCAAACACTCCCAGGGCAGGTATAGCACGGGTCAGATAAAGAGCAAAGCTCCCTCTATACTGTCCCATCAAACACTCCCAGGGCAGGTACAGCACGGGTTAGATACAGAGTAAAGCTCCCTCTACACTGTCCCATGAAACACTCCCAGGGCAGGTGCCGCACGGGTTAGATACAGAGTAAAGCTCCCTCTACACTGTCCCATCAAACACTCCCACGGCAGGTAAATCGTGGTTGGACAGAGTAAAACTCCCTGTGCACTGTCCCATCAAACACGCCAGGGCAGGTACAGGACGGGGTTAGATGCAGAGTAAAGCTCCCTCTGCACTGTCCCATCAAACACTCCCAGGGCAGGTACAGCACGGGTTAGATACAGAATAAGCTCCCTCTACACTGTCCCATCAAACACTCCCAGGGCAGGTACAGCACGGGTTAGATACAGAGTAAAGCTCCCTCTACACTGTCCCATGAAACACTCCCAGGGCAGGTGCCGCACGGGTTAGATACAGAGTAAAGCTCCCTCTACACTGTCCCATCAAACACTCCCAGGGCAGGTACAGCACGGGGTTAGATACAGAGCACAGCGCCCTCTACAATATCCTATGAAACACTCCCAGGGCAGGTACAGCACGGGTTAGATACAGAGCAAAGCTCCCTCTACACTGTCCCATGAAACACTCCCAGGGCAGGTACAGCACGGGTTAGGTACAGAGTAAAGCTCCCTCCACACTGTCCCATCAAACACTCCCAGGGCAGGTACAGCACGGGTTAGGTACAGAGTAAAGCTCCCTCCACACTGTCCCATCAAACACTCCCAGGGCAGGTACAGCACAGGGTTAGATACAGAGTAAAGCTCCCTCTACACTGTCCCATCAAACACTCCCAGGGCAGATACAGCACGGGGTTAGATACAGAGTAAAGCTCCCTCGACACTGTCCCATCAAACACTCCCAGGCCAGGTACAGCACGGGGTTAGATACAGAGTAAAGCTCCCTCTACACTGTCCCATCAAACACTCCCAGGGCAGGTACAGCACGGGGTTAGATACAGAGCACAGCTCCCTCTACACTATCCTATGAAACACTCCCAGGGCAGGTACAGCACAGGGTTAGATACAGAGTAAAGCTCCCTCTACACTGTCCCATCAAACACTCCCAGGGCAGATACAGCACGGGGTTAGATACAGAGTAAAGCTCCCTCGACACTGTCCCATCAAACACTCCCAGGCCAGGTACAGCACGGGGTTCGATACAGAGTAAAACTCCCTCTGCACTGTCCCATCAAACACTCCAGGGCAGGTACAGGACGGGGTTAGATTCAGAGTAAAGCTCCCTCTACACTGTCCCATCAAACACTCCCAGGGCAGGTATAGCACGGGTCAGATAAAGAGCAAAGCTCCCTCTATACTGTCCCATCAAACACTCCCAGGGCAGGTACAGCACGGGTTAGATACAGAGCAAAGCTCCCTCTACACTGTCCCATGAAACACTCCCAGGGCAGGTACAGCACGTGTTAGATACAGAGCAAAGCTCCCTCTACACTGTCCCATCAAACACTCCCAGGGCAGGTACAGCACGGGTTAGATACAGAGCAAAGCTCCCTCTACACTGTACCATCAAACACGCCCAGGGCAGGTGCAGCACGGGTTAGATACAGAGTAAAGCACCCTCTACACTGTCCCATCAAACACTCCCACGGCAGGTAAATCATGGTTGGACAGAGTAAAACTCCCTGTGCACTGTCCCATCAAACACGCCAGGGCAGGTACAGGACGGGGTAAGATGCAGAGTAAAGCTCCCTCTGCACTGTCCCATCAAACACTCCAGGGCAGGTACAGGACGGGGTTAGATTCAGAGTAAAGCTCACTCTACACTGTCCCATCAAACACTCCCAGGGCAGGTACAGCACGGGTTAGATACAGAGCAAAGCTCCCTCTACACTGTCCCATGAAACACTCCCAGGGCAGGTACAGCACGTGTTAGATACAGAGCAAAGCTCCCTCTACACTGTCCCATCAAATACTCCCAGGGCAGGTACAGCACGGGTTAGATACAGAGCAAAGCTCCCTCTGCACTGTCCCATCAAACACTCCCAGGGCAGGTACAGCACGGGGTTAGATACAGAGCAAAGCTCCCTCTACACTGTCCCATCAAACACTCCCACGGCAGGTACAGCACGGGTTAGATACAGAGTAAAGCTCCCTCTGCACTGTCCCATCAAACACTCCCAGGGCAGGTACAGCACGGGTTAGGTACTGAGTAAAGCTCCCTCTACACTGTCCCATCAAACACTCCCAGGGCAGGTGCAGCACAGGGTTAGATACAGAGTAAAGCTCCCTCCACACTGTCCCATCAAACACTCCCAGGGCAGGTGCAGCACAGGGTTAGATACAGAGTAAAGCTCCCTCCACACTGTCCCATCAAACACTCCCAGGGCAGGTACAGCACAGGTTAGATACAGAGTAACGCTCCCTCTACACTATCCCAACAAACACTCCCAGCGCAGGTACAGCACGGCTTAGATACAGAGTAATGCTCCCTCTGCACTGTCCCATCAAACACTCCCAGGGCAGGTACAGCACAGGTTAGATATAGAGTAAAGCTCCCTCTACACTGTCCCATCAAACACTTCCAGGGCAGGTATAGCACAGGTTAGATAGAGAGTAAGGCTCCCTCTACACTGTCCCATCAAACACTTCCAGGGCAGGTATAGCACAGGTTAGATACAGAGTAACGCTCCCTCTGCACTATCCCATCAAACACTCCCAGCGCAGGTACAGCACGGCTTAGATACAGAGTAAAGCTCCCTCTACACTGTCCCATCAAACACTCCCAGCGCAGGTACAGCACGGCTTAGATACAGAGTAAAGCTCCCTCTACACTGTCCCATCAAACACTCCCAGGGCAGGTACAGCACGGGTTAGATATAGAGTAAAGCTCCCTCTACACTGTCCCATCAAACACTCCCAGGACAGGTACAGCACGGGGTTCGATACAGAGTAAAGCACCCTCTACACTGTCCCATCAAACACTCCCACGGCAGGTAAATCATGGTTGGACAGAGTAAAACTCCCTCTGCACTATCCCATCAAACACTCCAAGGCAGGTACAGGACGGGGTTAGATACAGAGTAAAGCTCCCTCGACACTGTCCCATCAAACACTCCCAGGGCAGGTACAGCACGGGTTAGATACAGAGCAAAGCTCCCTCTGCACTGTCCCGTGAAACACTCCCAGGGCAGGTACAGCACAGGGTTAGATACAGAGCAAAGCTCCCTCTGCACTGTCCCATGAAACACTCCCAGGGCAGGTACAGCACGTGTTAGATACAGAGCAAAGCTCCCTTTACACTGTCCCATCAAACACTCCCAGGGCAGGTACAGCACGGGTTAGATACAGAGTAAAGCTCCCTCTACACTGTCCCATCAAACACTCCCAGGGCAGGTACAGCACGGGTTAGATACAGAGTAAAGCTCCCTCTACACTGTCCCATCAAACACGCCCAGGGCAGGTGCAGCACGGGTTAGGTACAGAGTAAAGCTCCCTCAAAACTGTCGCATCAAACACTGCCAGGGCAGGTACAGCACGGGTTAGATACAGAGTAAAGCACCCTCTACACTGTCCCATCAAACACTCCCACGGCAGGTAAATCGTGGTTGGACAGAGTAAAACTCCCTGTGCACTGTCCCATCAAACACGCCAGGGCAGGTACAGGACGGGGTTAGATGCAGAGTAAAGCTCCCTCTGCACTGTCCCATCAAACACTCCCAGGGCAGGTACAGCACGGGTTAGATACAGAATAAGCTCCCTCTACACTGTCCCATCAAACACTGCCAGGGCAGGTACAGCACGGGTTAGATACAGAGTAAAGCACCCTCTACACTGTCCCATCAAACACTCCCACGGCAGGTAAATCGTGGTTGGACAGAGTAAAACTCCCTCTGCACTGTCCCATGAAACACTCCCAGGGCAGGTGCCGCACGGGTTAGATACAGAGTAAAGCTCCCTCTACACTGTCCCATGAAACACTCCCAGGGCAGGTACAGCACGTGTTAGATACAGAGCAAAGCTCCCTCTACACTGTCCCATCAAACACTCCCAGGGCAGGTACAGCACGGGTTAGATACAGAGCAAAGCTCCCTCTACACTGTCCCATGAAACACTCCCAGGGCAGGTACAGCACGGGTTAGGTACAGAGTAAAGCTCCCTCTGCACTGTCCCATCAAACACTCCCAGGGCAGGTACAGCACGGGTTAGGTACAGAGTAAAGCTCCCTCCACACTGTCCCATCAAACACTCCCAGGGCAGGTACAGCACAGGGTTAGATACAGAGTAAAGCTCCCTCTACACTGTCCCATCAAACACTCCCAGGGCAGATACAGCACGGGGTTAGATACAGAGTAAAGCTCCCTCGACACTGTCCCATCAAACACTCCCAGGGCAGGTACAGCACAGGTTAGATACAGAGTAAAGCTCCCTCTACACTGTCCCATCAAACACTCCCAGGGCAGGTACAGCATGGGTTAGATACAGAGTAAAGCTCCCTCTACACTGTCCCATCAAACACTCCCACGGCAGGTAAATCATGGTTGGACAGAGTAAAACTCCCTCTGCACTGTCCCATCAAACACTGCCAGGGCAGGTACAGCACGGGTTAGATACAGAGTAAAGCACCCTCTACACTGTCCCATCAAACACTCCCACGGCAGGTAAATCGTGGTTGGACAGAGTAAAACTCCCTGTGCACTGTCCCATCAAACACGCCAGGGCAGGTACAGGACGGGGTTAGATGCAGAGTAAAGCTCCCTCTGCACTGTCCCATCAAACACTCCCAGGGCAGGTACAGCACGGGTTAGATACAGAATAAGCTCCCTCTACACTGTCCCATCAAACACTCCCAGGGCAGGTACAGCACGGGTTAGATACAGAGCAAAGCTCCCTCTGCACTGTCCCATGAAACACTCCCAGGGCAGGTGCCGCACGGGTTAGATACAGAGTAAAGCTCCCTCTACACTGTCCCATGAAACACTCCCAGGGCAGGTACAGCACGTGTTAGATACAGAGCAAAGCTCCCTCTACACTGTCCCATCAAACACTCCCAGGGCAGGTACAGCACGGGTTAGATACAGAGCAAAGCTCCCTCTACACTGTCCCATGAAACACTCCCAGGGCAGGTACAGCACGGGTTAGGTACAGAGTAAAGCTCCCTCTGCACTGTCCCATCAAACACTCCCAGGGCAGGTACAGCACGGGTTAGGTACAGAGTAAAGCTCCCTCCACACTGTCCCATCAAACACTCCCAGGGCAGGTACAGCACAGGGTTAGATACAGAGTAAAGCTCCCTCTACACTGTCCCATCAAACACTCCCAGGGCAGATACAGCACGGGGTTAGATACAGAGTAAAGCTCCCTCGACACTGTCCCATCAAACACTCCCAGGGCAGGTACAGCACAGGTTAGATACAGAGTAAAGCTCCCTCTACACTGTCCCATCAAACACTCCCAGGGCAGGTACAGCATGGGTTAGATACAGAGTAAAGCTCCCTCTACACTGTCCCATCAAACACTCCCACGGCAGGTAAATCATGGTTGGACAGAGTAAAACTCCCTCTGCACTGTCCCATCAAACACTCCAGGGCAGGTACAGCACGGGTTTAGATTCAGAGTAAAGCACCCTCTACACTGTCCCATCAAACACTCCCACGGCAGGTAAATCATGGTTGGACAGAGTAAAACTCCCTGTGCACTGTCCCATCAAACACGCCAGGGCAGGTACAGGACGGGGTAAGATACAGAGTAAAGCTCCCTCTGCACTGTCCCATCAAACACTCCCAGGGCAGGTACAGCACGGGTTAGATACAGAGCAAAGCTCCCTCTACACTGTCCCATCAAACACTCCCAGGGCAGGTACAGCACGTGTTAGATACAGAGCAAAGCTCCCTCTACACTGTCCCATCAAACACTCCCAGGGCAGGTACAGCACGGGTTAGATACAGAGCAAAGCTCCCTCTACACTGTCCCATGAAACACTCCCAGGGCAGGTACAGCACGGGTTAGATACAGAGTAAAGCTCCCTCTACACTGTCCCATCAAACACTCCCAGGCCAGGTACAGCACGGGGTTCGATACAGAGTAAAACTCCCTCTGCACTGTCCCATCAAACACGCCCAGGGCAGGTACAGCACGGGGTTAGATACAGAGTAAAGCTCCCTCTACACTGTCCCATCAAACACTCCAGGGCAGGTACAGGACGGGGTTAGATTCAGAGTAAAGCTCACTCTACACTGTCCCATCAAACACTCCCAGGGCAGGTACAGCACGGGGTTAGATACAGAGTAAAGCTCCCTCTACACTGTCCCATCAAACACTCCCACGGCAGGTACAGCACGGGTTAGATACAGAGTAAAGCTCCCTCTGCACTGTCCCATCAAACACTCCCACGGCAGGTACAGCACGGGTTAGGTACTGAGTAAAGCTCCCTCTACACTGTCCCATCAAACACTCCCAGGGCAGGTGCAGCACAGGGTTAGATACAGAGTAAAGCTCCCTCCACACTGTCCCATCAAACACTCCCAGGGCGGGTACAGCACGGGGTTAGATACAGAGTAAAGCTCCCTCTACACTGTCCCATCAAACACTCCCAGGGCAGGTACAGCACAGGTTAGATACAGAGTAACGCTCCCTCTACACTATCCCAACAAACACTCCCAGCGCAGGTACAGCACGGCTTAGATACAGAGTAATGCTCCCTCTGCACTGTCCCATCAAACACTCCCAGGGCAGGTACAGCACAGGTTAGATATAGAGTAAAGCTCCCTCTGCACTGTCCCATCAAACACTTCCAGGGCAGGTATAGCACAGGTTAGATAGAGAGTAAGGCTCCCTCTACACTGTCCCATCAAACACTTCCAGGGCAGGTATAGCACAGGTTAGATACAGAGTAACGCTCCCTCTGCACTATCCCATCAAACACTCCCAGCGCAGGTACAGCACGGCTTAGATACAGAGTAAAGCTCCCTCTACACTGTCCCATCAAACACTCCCAGGGCAGGTACAGCACGGGTTAGATATCGAGTAAAGCTCCCTCTACACTGTCCCATCAAACACTCCCAGGGCAGGTACAGCACGGGGTTAGATACAGAGTATAGCTCCCTCAACACTGTCCCATCAAACACTCCCAGGACAGGTACAGCACGGGGTTCGATACAGAGTAAAGCACCCTCTACACTGTCCCATCAAACACTCCCACGGCAGGTAAATCATGGTTGGACAGAGTAAAACTCCCTCTGCACTATCCCATCAAACACTCCAAGGCAGGTACAGGACGGGGTTAGATACAGAGTAAAGCTCCCTCGACACTGTCCCATCAAACACTCCCAGGGCAGGTACAGCACAGGGTTAGATACAGAGTAAAGCTCCCTCGACACTGTCCCATCAAACACTCCCAGGGCAGGTACAGCACGGGGTTAGATACAGAATAAAGCTCCCTCTACACTGTCCCATCAAACACTCCCAGGGCAGGTACAGCACAGGTTAGATACAGAGTAAAGCACCCTCTACACTGTCCCATCAAACACTCCCACGGCAGGTAAATCATGGTTGGACAGAGTAAAACTCCCTCTGCACTGTCCCATCAAACACTCCAAGGCAGGTACAGGACGGGGTTAGATACAGAGTAAAGCTCCCTCGACACTGTCCCATCAAACACTCCCAGGGCAGGTACAGCACGGGTTAGGTACTGAGTAAAGCTCCCTCTACACTGTCCCATCAAACACTCCCAGGGCAGGTGCAGCACAGGGTTAGATACAGAGTAACGCTCCCTCTACACTGTCCCATCAAACACTTCCAGGGCAGGTATAGCACAGGTTAGATACAGAGTAACGCTCCCTCTGCACTATCCCATCAAACACTCCCAGCGCAGGTACAGCACGGCTTAGATACAGAGTAAAGCTCCCTCTACACTGTCCCATCAAACACTCCCAGCGCAGGTACAGCACGGCTTAGATCCAGAGTAAAGCTCCCTCTACACTGTCCCATCAAACACTCCCAGGGCAGGTACAGCACGGGTTAGATATAGAGTAAAGCTCCCTCTACACTGTCCCATCAAACACTCCCAGGACAAGTAAATCATGGTTGGACAGAGTAAAACTCCCTCTGCACTATCCCATCAAACACTCCAAGGCAGGTACAGGACGGGGTTAGATACAGAGTAAAGCTCCCTCGACACTGTCCCATCAAACACTCCCAGGGCAGGTACAGCACGGGTTAGATACAGAGCAAAGCTCCCTTTACACTGTCCCATCAAACACGCCCAGGGCAGGTGCAGCACGGGTTAGGTACAGAGTAAAGCTCCCTCAAAACTGTCGCATCAAACACTCCCAGGGCAGGTACAGCACGGGTTAGATACAGAGTAAAGCACCCTCTACACTGTCCCATCAAACACTCCCACGGCAGGTAAATCGTGGTTGGACAGAGTAAAACTCCCTGTGCACTGTCCCATCAAACACGCCAGGGCAGGTACAGGACGGGGTTAGATGCAGAGTAAAGCTCCCTCTGCACTGTCCCATCAAACACTCTCAGGGCAGGTACAGCACGGGTTAGATACAGAATAAGCTCCCTCTACACTGTCCCATCAAACACTCCCAGGGCAGGTACAGCACGGGTTAGATACAGAGCAAAGCTCCCTCTACACTGTCCCATGAAACACTCCCAGGGCAGGTGCAGCACGGGTTAGGTACAGAGTAAAGCTCCCTCTGCACTGTCCCATCAAACACTCCCAGGGCAGGTACAGCACGGGTTAGGTACAGAGTAAAGCTCCCTCCACACTGTCCCATCAAACACTCCCAGGGCAGGTACAGCACAGGGTTAGATACAGAGTAAAGCTCCCTCTACACTGTCCCATCAAACACTCCCAGGGCAGATACAGCACGGGGTTAGATACAGAGTAAAGCTCCCTCGACACTGTCCCATCAAACACTCCCAGGGCAGGTACAGCACAGGTTAGATACAGAGTAAAGCTCCCTCTACACTGTCCCATCAAACACTCCCAGGGCAGGTAAATCATGGTTGGACAGAGTAAAACTCCCTCTGCACTGTCCCATCAAACACTCCAGGGCAGGTACAGCACGGGTTTAGATTCAGAGAAAAGCTCCCTCTACACTGTCCCATGAAACACTCCCAGGGCAGGTACAGCACGGGTTAGATACAGAGTAAAGCTCCCTCTACACTGTCCCATGAAACACTCCCAGGGCAGGTACAGCACGTGTTAGATACAGAGCAAAGCTCCCTCTACACTGTCCCATCAAACACTCCCAGGGCAGGTACAGCACGGGTTAGATACAGAGCAAAGCTCCCTCTACACTGTCCCATCAAACACGCCCAGGGCAGGTGCAGCACGGGTTAGGTACAGAGTAAAGCTCCCTCAACACTGTCGCATCAAACACTCCCAGGGCAGGTACAGCACGGGTTAGATACAGAGTAAAGCACCCTCTACACTGTCCCATCAAACACTCCCACGGCAGGTAAATCATGGTTGGACAGAGTAAAACTCCCTCTGCACTGTCCCATCAAACACTCCAGGGCAGGTACAGGACGGGGTTAGATACAGAGTAAAGCTCCCTCTGCACTGTCCCATCAAACACTCCCAGGGCAGGTACAGCACGGGTTAGATACAGAGTAAAGCTCCCTCTACACTGTCCCATCAAACACTCCCAGGGCAGGTACAGCACGGGTTAGATACAGAGCAAAGCTCCCTCTACACTGTCCCATGAAACACTCCCAGGGCAGGTGCCGCACGGGTTAGATACAGAGTAAAGCTCCCTCTACACTGTCCCATCAAACACTCCCAGGGCAGGTACAGCACATGTTAGATACAGAGTAAAGCTCCCTCTACACTGTCCCATCAAACACTCCCAGGGCAGGTACAGCACGGGTTAGATACAGAGCAAAGCTCCCTCTACACTGTCCCATGAAACACTCCCAGGGCAGGTACAGCACGGGTTAGATACAGAGTAAAGCTCCCTCTACACTGTCCCATCAAACACTCCCAGGCCAGGTACAGCACGGGGTTCGATACAGAGTAAAACTCCCTCTGCACTGTCCCATCAAACACTCCAGGGCAGGTACAGCACGGGTTAGATACAGAGTAAAGCTCCCTCTGCACTGTCCCATCAAACACTCCCAGGGCAGGTACAGCACGGGGTTAGATACAGAGTAAAGCTCCCTCTACACTGTCCCATCAAACACTCCCAGGGCAGGTACAGCACGGGGTAGATACAGAGTAAAGCTCCCTCTACACTGTCCCATCAAACACTCCCAGGGCAGGTACAGCACAGGGTTAGATACAGAGTAAAGCTCCCTCTGCACTGTCCCATCAAACACTCCCAGGGCAGGTACAGCACAGGTTAGATACAGAGTAAAGCTCCCTCTACACTGTCCCATCAAACACTCCCAGGGCAGGTACAGCACGGGGTTAGATACAGAGTAAAGCTCCCTCTACACTGTCCCATCAAACACTCCCAAGGCAGGTACAGCACGGGTTAGATACAGAGTAAAGCTCCCTCTACACTGTCCCATCAAACACTCCCACGGCAGGTAAATCATGGTTGGACAGAGTAAAACTCCCTCTGCACTGTCCCATCAAACACTCCAGGGCAGGTACAGGACGGGGTTAGATTCAGAGTGAAGCTCACTCTACACTGTCCCATCAAACACTCCCAGGGCAGGTACAGCACGGGTTAGATACAGAGCAAAGCTCCCTCCACACTGTCCCATCAAACACTCCCAGGGCAGGTACAGCACGTGTTAGATACAGAGAAAAGCTCCCTCTACACTGTCCCATGAAACACTCCCAGGGCAGGTACAGCACGGGTTAGATACAGAGCAAAGCTCCCTCTGCACTGTCCCATCAAACACTCCCAGGGCAGGTACAGCACGGGGTTAGATACAGAGTAAAGCTCCCTCTACACTGTCCCATCAAACACTCCCACGGCAGGTACAGCACGGGTTAGATACAGAGTAAAGCTCCCTCTGCACTGTCCCATCAAACACTCCCACGGCAGGTACAGCACGGGTTAGGTACAGAGTAAAGCTCCCTCTACACTGTCCCATCAAACACTCCCAGGGCAGGTGCAGCACAGGGTTAGATACAGAGTAAAGCTCCCTCTACACTGTCCCATCAAACACTCCCAGGGCAGGTACAGCACGGGTTAGATACAGAGTAAAGCTCCCTCTACACTGTCCCATCAAACACTCCCAGGGCAGGTACAGCACGGCTTAGATACAGAGTAAAGCTCCCTCTGCACTGTCCCATCAAACACTCCAGGGCAGGTATAGCACAGGTTAGATAGAGAGTAAGCTCCCTCTACACTGTCCCATCAAACACTCCAGGGCAGGTACAGCACAGGGTTAGATACAGAGTAACGCTCCCTCTGCACTGTCCCATCAAACACTCCCAGGGCAGGTACAGCACGGCTTAGATACAGAGTAAAGCTCCCTCTACACTGTCCCATCAAACACTCCCAGGGCAGGTACAGCACGGCTTAGATACAGAGTAAAGCTCCCTCTACACTGTCCCATCAAACACTCCCAGGGCAGGTACAGCACGGGTTAGATATAGAGTAAAGCTCCCTCTGCACTGTCCCATCAAACACTCCCAGGGCAGGTACAGCACGGGGTTAGATACAGAGTACAGCTCCCTCAACACTGTCCCATCAAACACTCCCAGGACAGGTGCAGCACGTGGTTCGATACAGAGTAAAGCACCCTCTACACTGTCCCATCAAACACTCCCACGGCAGGTAAATCATGGTTGGACAGAGTAAAACTCCCTCTGCACTATCCCATCAAACACTCCAAGGCAGGTACAGGACGGGGTTAGATACAGAGTAAAACTCCCTCGACACTGTCCCATCAAACACTCCCAGGGCAGGTACAGCACGGGTTAGATACAGAGTAAAGCTCCCTCTACACTGTCCCATCAAACACTCCCAGGGCAGGTACAGCACGGGTTAGATACAGAGTAAAGCTCCCTCTACACTGTCCCATCAAACACTCCCAGGGCAGGTACAGCACGGGTTAGATACAGAGTAAAGCTCCCTCTACACTGTCCCATCAAACACTCCCAGGGCAGGTACAGCACGGGTTAGATACAGAGTAAAGCTCCCTCTACACTGTCCCATCAAACACTCCCAGGGCAGGTACAGCACGGGTTAGATACAGAGTAAAGCTCCCTCTACACTGTCCCATCAAACACTCCCAGGGCAGGTACAGCACGGGTTAGATACAGAGTAAAGCTCCCTCTACACTGTCCCATCAAACACTCCCAGGGCAGGTACAGCACGGGTTAGATACAGAGTAAAGCTCCCTCTACACTGTCCCATCAAACACTCCCAGGGCAGGTACAGCACGGGTTAGATACAGAGTAAAGCTCCCTCTGCACTGTCCCATCAAACACTCCCAGGGCAGGTACAGCACGGGGTTAGATACAGAGTAAAGCTCCCTCTACACTGTCCCATCAAACACTCCCAGGGCAGGTACAGCACGGGTTAGATACAGAGCAAAGCTCCCTCTACACTGTCCCATCAAACACTCCCAGGGCAGGTACAGCACGGGTTAGATACAGAGTAAAGCTCCCTCTACACTGTCCCATCAAACACTCCCAGGGCAGGTACAGCACGGGTTAGATACAGAGTAAAGCTCCCTCTGCACTGTCCCATCAAACACTCCCAGGGCAGGTACAGCACGGGTTAGATACAGAGTAAAGCTCCCTCTACACTGTCCCATCAAACACTCCCAGGGCAGGTACAGCACGGGGTTAGATACAGAGTAAAGCTCCCTCTACACTGTCCCATCAAACACTCCCAGGGCAGGTACAGCACAGGGTTAGATACAGAGTAAAGCTCCCTCTACACTGTCCCATCAAACACTCCCAGGGCAGGTACAGCACGGGTTAGATACAGAGTAAAGCTCCCTCTGCACTGTCCCATCAAACACTCCCAGGGCAGGTACAGCACGGGTTAGATACAGAGTAAAGCTCCCTCTACACTGTCCCATCAAACACTCCCAGGGCAGGTACAGCACGGGGTTAGATACAGAGTAAAGCTCCCTCTACACTGTCCCATCAAACACTCCCAGGGCAGGTACAGCACGGGTTAGATACAGAGCAAAGCTCCCTCTACACTGTCCCATCAAACACTCCCAGGGCAGGTACAGCACGGGTTAGATACAGAGTAAAGCTCCCTCTACACTGTCCCATCAAACACTCCCAGGGCAGGTACAGCACTGGTTAGATACAGAGTAAAGCTCCCTCTGCACTGTCCCATCAAACACTCCAAGGCAGGTAAAGCACGGGTTAGATACAGAGTAAAGCTCCCTCTGCACTGTCCCATCAAACACTCCCAGGGCAGGTACAGCACGGGTTAGATACAGAGTAAAGCTCCCTCTACACTGTCCCATCAAACACTCCCAGGGCAGGTACAGCACGGGTTAGGTACAGAGTAAAGCTCCCTCTGCACTGTCCCATCAAACACTCCCAGGGCAGGTACAGCACGGGTTAGATACAGAGTAAAGCTCCCTCTGCACTGTCCCATCAAACACTCCCAGGGCAGGTACAGCACGGGTTAGATACAGAGTAAAGCTCCCTCTACACTGTCCCATCAAACACTCCCAGGGCAGGTACAGCACGGGTTAGATACAGAGTAAAGCTCCCTCTACACTGTCCCATCAAACACTCCCAGGGCAGGTACAGCACGGGTTAGATACAGAGTAAAGCTCCCTCTACACTGTCCCATCAAACACTCCCAGGGCAGGTACAGCACAGGTTAGATACAGAGTAAAGCTCCCTCTACACTGTCCCATCAAACACTCCAGGGCAGGTACAGCACGGGTTAGATACAGAGTAAAGCTCCCTCTACACTGTCCCATCAAACACTCCCAGCGCAGGTACAGCACGGGTTAGATACAGAGTAAAGCTCCCTCTACACTGTCCCATCAAACACTCCCAGGGCAGGTACAGCACGGGTTAGATACAGAGTAAAGCTCCCTCTACACTGTCCCATCAAACACTCCCAGGGCAGGTACAGCACGGGTTAGATACAGAGTAAAGCTCCCTCTACACTGTCCCATCAAACACTCCCAGGACAGGTACAGCACGGGGTTAGATACAGAGTAAAGCTCCCTCTACACTGTCCCATCAAACACTCCCAGCGCAGGTACAGCACGGCTAGAAACAGAGTAAAGCTCCCTCCACACTGTCCCATCAAACACTCCAGGGCAGGTACAGGACGGGGTGAGATACAGAGTAAAACTCCCTGTCTTCTGTCCCATCAAACACTCCCAGGGCAGGTACAGCACGGGTTAGATACAGAGCAAAGCTCCCTCTACACTGTCCCATGAAACACTCCCAGGGCAGGTACAGCACGGGTTAGATACAGAGTAAAGCTCCCTCTACACTGTCCCATCAAACACTCCCAGGGCAGGTACAGCACGGGTTAGATACAGAGTAAAGCTCCCTCTACACTGTCCCATCAAACACTCCCAGGGCAGGTACAGCACGGGTTAGATACAGAGCAAAGCTCCCTCTACACTGTCCCATGAAACACTCCCAGGGCAGGTACAGCACGGGTTAGATACAGAGTAAAGCTCCCTCTACACTGTCCCATCAAACACTCCCAGGGCAGGTACAGCACGGGTTAGATACAGAGTAAAGCTCCCTCTACACTGTCCCATCAAACACTCCCAGGGCAGGTACAGCACGGGGTTAGATACAGAGTAAAGCTCCCTCTACACTGTCCCATCAAACACTCCCAGGGCAGGTACAGCACGGGTTAGATACAGAGTAAAGCTCCCTCTACACTGTCCCATCAAACACTCCCAGGGCAGGTACAGCACGGGTTAGATACAGAGCAAAGCTCCCTCTACACTGTCCCATCAAACACTCCCAGGGCAGGTACAGCACGGGTCAGATACAGAGTAAAGCTCCCTCTACACTGTCCCATCAAACACTCCCAGGGCAGGAACAGCACGGGGTTAGATACAGAGTAAAGCTCCCTCTGCACTGTCCCATCAAACACCCCCATGGCAGGTAAATCATGGTTGGACAGAGTAATACTCCCTCTGCACTGTCCCATCAAACACTCCAGGGCAGGTACAGGACGGGGTTAGATACAGAGTAAAGCTCCCTCTACACTGTCCCATCAAACACTCCCAGGGCATCCACAGCACAGGTTGGATACAGAGCAATGCTCCCTCTACACTGTCCCATGAAACACTCCCAGGGCAGGTACAGCACGGGTTAGATTCAGAGTAAAGCTCCCACTACACTGTTCCATGAAAAACTCCCAGGGCAGGTACAGCACGTGTTAGATACAGAGCAAAGCTCCCTCGACACTGTCCCATCAAACACTCCCAGGGCAGGTACAGCACGGGGTTAGATACAGAGTAAAACTCCCTCTGCACTGTCCCATCAAACACTCCCAGGGCAGGTACAGCACGGGTTAGGTACAGAGCAAAGCTCCCTCTACACTGTCCCATCAAACACTCCCAGGGTGGTACAGCACGGGTTAGATACAGAGTAAAGCTTCCTCTACACTGTCCCATCAAACACTCCCAGGACAGGTACAGCACGGGGTTAGATACAGTGTAAAGCTCCCTCTACACTGTCCCATCAAACACTCCCAGGGCAGGTACACCACGGGTTAGATATAGAGTAAAGCTCCCTCTACACTGTCCCATCAAACACTTCCAGGGCAGGTATAGCATGGGTTAGATACAGAGTAAAGCTCCCTCTACGCTGTCACATCAAACACTGCCAGGGCAGGTGCAGCACGGGTTAGATAGAGAGTAAAGCTCCCTCTGCACTGTCCCATCAAACACTCCCAGGGCAGGTACACCACGGGTTAGGCACAGAGTAAAGCTCCCTCTACACTGTCCCATCAAACACTCCCAGGGCAGATACAGCACGGGTTAGATGCAGAGTAAAGCTCCCTCTACACTGTCCCCTGAAACACTCCCAGGGCAGGTACAGAACGGGTTAGATACAGAGCAAAGCTCCCTCTACACTGTCCCATCAAACATTCCCAGGGCAGGTGCAGCACGGGTTCGATACAGAGTAAAGCTCCCTCTACACTGTCCCATCAAACACTCCCAGGGCAGGCACAGCACGGGATTAGACACAGAGTAAAGCCCCCTCTCCACTGTCCCATCAAACACTCCCAGGGCAGGTACAGCACGGGATTAGATACAGAGTAAAGCCCCCTACTCCACTGTCCCATGAAACACTCCCAGGGCAGGTACAGCACGGGTTAGATACAGAGCAAAGCTCCCTCTACACTGTCCCATCAAACACTACCTAACCCGTGCTGTACCTGCCCTGGGACAGAGTATAGCTCCCTCTACACTGTCGCATCAAACACTCCCAGGGCAGGTGCAGCACGGGTTCGGTACAGAGTAAAGCACCCTCTACACTGTCCCATCAAACACTCCCAGGGCAGGTACAGCACGGGTTAGGTACAGAGTAAAGCTCCCTCTACACTGTCCCATCAAACACTCCCAGGGCAGGTACAGCACGGGTTAGATAGAGAGTAAAGCTACCTCTACACTGTCCCATCAAACACTCCCAGGGCAGGTACAGCACGGGTTAGGTACAGAGTAAAGCTCCCTCTACACTGTCCCATCAAACACTCCCAGGGCAGGTACAGTACAGGTTAGAGACAGAGTAAAGCTCCCTCTGCACTGTCCCATCAAACACTCCCAGGGCAGGTGCAGCACGGGTTAGATACAGAGTAAAGCACCCTCTACACTGTCCCATCAAACACTCCCACGGCAGTTACAGCACGGGGTTAGATACAGAGTATAGCTCCCTCTACACTGTCCCATCAAACACTCCCAGGGCAGGTACAGCACGGGTTAGATACAGAGTAAAGCTCCCTCTACACTGTCCCATCAAACACTCCCAGGGCAGGTACAGCACGGGTTAGATACAGAGTAAAGCTCCCTCTGCACTGTCCCATCAAACACTCCCAGGGCAGGTACAGCACGGGTTAGATACAGAGTAAAGCTCCCTCTACACTGTCCCATCAAACACTCCCAGGGCAGGTACAGCACGGGTTAGATACAGAGTAAAGCTCCCTCTACACTGTCCCATCAAACACTCCAGGGCAGGTACAGCACGGGTTAGATACAGAGTAAAGCTCCCTCTACACTGTCCCATCAAACACTCCCAGGGCAGGTACAGCACGGGTTAGATACAGAGTAAAGCTCCCTCTACACTGTCCCATCAAACACTCCCAGGGCAGGTACAGCACGGGTTAGATACAGAGTAAAGCTCCCTCTACACTGTCCCATCAAACACTCCCAGGGCAGGTACAGCACGGGTTAGATACAGAGTAAAGCTCCCTCTACACTGTCCCATCAAACACTCCCAGGGCAGGTACAGCACGGGTTAGATACAGAGTAAAGCTCCCTCTACACTGTCCCATCAAACACTCCCAGGGCAGGTACAGCACGGGTTAGATACAGAGTAAAGCTCCCTCTACACTGTCCCATCAAACACTCCCAGGGCAGGTACAGCACGGGTTAGATACAGAGTAAAGCTCCCTCTACACTGTCCCATCAAACACTCCCAGGGCAGGTACAGCACGGGTTAGATACAGAGTAAAGCTCCCTCTACACTGTCCCATGAAACACTCCCAGGGCAGGTACAGCACGGGTTAGATACAGAGCAAAGCTCCCTCTACACTGTCCCATCAAACACTCCCAGGGCAGGTACAGCACGGGTTAGATACAGAGTAAAGCTCCCTCTGCACTGTCCCATCAAACACTCCCAGGGCAGGTACAGCACGGGTTAGATACAGAGTAAAGCTCCCTCTACACTGTCCCATGAAACACTCCCAGGGCAGGTACAGCACGGGTTAGATACAGAGCAAAGCTCCCTCTACACTGTCCCATCAAACACTCCCAGGGCAGGTACAGCACGGGTTAGATACAGAGTAAAGCTCCCTCTACACTGTCCCATCAAACACTCCCAGGGCAGGTACAGCACGGGTTAGATACAGAGTAAAGCTCCCTCTACACTGTCCCATCAAACACTCCCAGGGCAGGTACAGCACGGGTTAGATACAGAGTAAAGCTCCCTCTACACTGTCCCATCAAACACTCCCAGGGCAGGTACAGCACGGGTTAGATACAGAGTAAAGCTCCCTCTACACTGTCCCATCAAACACTCCCAGGGCAGGTACAGCACGGGTTAGATACAGAGTAAAGCTCCCTCTGCACTGTCCCATCAAACACTCCCAGGGCAGGTACAGCACGGGTTAGATACAGAGTAAAGCTCCCTCTACACTGTCCCATCAAACACTCCCAGGGCAGGTACAGCACGGGTTAGATACAGAGTAAAGCTCCCTCTACACTGTCCCATGAAACACTCCCAGGGCAGGTACAGCACGGGTTAGATACAGAGAAAGCTCCCTCTGCACTGTCCCATCAAACACTCCCAGGGCAGGTACAGCACGGGTTAGATACAGAGTAAAGCTCCCTCTACACTGTCCCATCAAACACTCCCAGGGCAGGTACAGCACGGGTTAGATACAGAGTAAAGCTCCCTCTGCACTGTCCCATCAAACACTCCCAGGGCAGGTACAGCACGGGTTAGATACAGAGTAAAGCACCCTCTACACTGTCCCATCAAACACTCCCAGGGCAGGTACAGCACAGGTTAGATAGAGAGTAAAGCTCCCTCTACACTGTCCCATCAAACACTCCAGGGCAGGTACAGCACGGGTTAGATACAGAGTAAAGCTCCCTCTACACTGTCCCATCAAACACTCCCAGGGCAGGTACAGCACGGGTTAGATACAGAGTAAAGCTCCCTCTACACTGTCCCATCAAACACTCCCAGGGCAGGTACAGCACGGGTTAGATACAGAGTAAAGCTCCCTCTACACTGTCCCATCAAACACTCCCAGGGCAGGTACAGCACGGGTTAGATACAGAGTAAAGCTCCCTCTACACTGTCCCATCAAACACTCCCAGGGCAGGTACAGCACGGGTTAGATACAGAGTAAAGCTCCCTCTCCACTGTCCCATCAAACACTCCCAGGGCAGGTACAGCACGGGTTAGATACAGAGCAAAGCTCCCTCTACACTGTCCCATCAAACACTCCCAGGGCAGGTACAGCACGGGTTAGATACAGAGTAAAGCTCCCTCTACACTGTCCCATCAAACACTCCCAGGGCAGGTACAGCACGGGTTAGATACAGAGTAAAGCTCCCTCTACACTGTCCCATCAAACACTCCCAGGGCAGGTACAGCACGGGTTAGATACAGAGTAAAGCTCCCTCTACACTGTCCCATCAAACACTCCCAGGGCAGGTACAGCACGGGTTAGATACAGAGTAAAGCTCCCTCTACACTGTCCCATCAAACACTCCCAGGGCAGGTACAGCACGAGGTTCGATACAGAGTAAAGCTCCCTCTGCACTGTCCCATCAAACACTCCCAGGGCAGGTACAGCACGGGATTAGATACACAGTAAAGCTCCTTCTACACTGTCTCATCAAACACTCCCAGGGCAAGTACAGCACGGGATTAGATACAGAGTAAAGCCCCCTCTCCACTGTCCCATCAAACACTCCAGGGCAGGTACAGCACAGGGTTAGATACAGAGTAAAGCTCCCTCTGCACTGTCCCATCAAACACTCCCAGGGCAGTTACAGCACGGGGTTAGATACAGAGTATAGCTCCCTCTACACTGTCCCATCAAACACTCCCAGGGCAGGTACAGCATGGGATTAGATACAGAGTAAAGCCCCCTCTCCACTGTCCCATGAAACACTCCCAGGGCAGGTACAGCACGGGTCAGATACAGAGCAAGGCTCCCTCTACACTGTCGCATCAAACACACCCAGGGCAGGTACAGCACGGGTTAGATACAGAGTAAAGCTCCCTCTACACTGTCCCATCAAACACTCCCAGGGCAGGTACAGTACAGGTTAGAGACAGAGTAAAGCTCCCTCTGCACTGTCCCAATCAAACACTCCCAGGGCAGGTGCAGCACGGGTTAGATACAGAGTAAAGCACCCTCTACACTGTCCCATCAAACACTCCCAGGGCAGGTATAGCACAGGTTAGATAGAGAGTAAAGCTCCCTCTACACTGTCCCATCAAACACTTCCAGGGCAGGTATAGCACAGGTTAGATACAGAGCAACGCTGCCTCTACACTATCCCATCAAACACTCCCAGCGCAGGTACAGCACGGGTTAGATACAGAGTAAAGCTCCCTCTACACTGTCCCATCAAACACTCCCAGGGCAGGTACAGCACGGGGTTAGATACAGAGTAAAGCTCCCTCCACACTGTCCCATCAAACACTCCAGGGCAGGTACAGGACGGGGTAAGATACAGAGTAAAACTCCCTGTCCACTGTCCCATCAAACACTCCCAGGGCAGGTACAGCATGGGTTAGATACAGAGCAAAGCTCCCTCTACACAGTCCCATGAAACACTCCCAGGGTAGGTACAGCACGGGTTAGATACAGAGTAAAGCTCCCTCTACACTGTCCCATGAAACACTCCCAGGGCAGGTACAGCACGGGATAGATACAGAGTAAACCTCCCTCTACACTGTCCCGTCAAACACTCCCAGGGCAGGTACAGCACGGGTTAGATACAGAGCAAAGCTCCCTCTACACTGTCCCATGAAACACTCCCAGGGCAGGTACAGCACGGGTTTGATACAGAGTAAAGCTCCCTCTGCACTGTCCCATCAAACACTCCCAGGGCAGGTACAGCACGGGATTAGATACAGAGTAAAGCCCCCTCTCCACTGTCCCATGAAACACTCCCAGGGCAGGTTCAGCACGGGTTAGATACAGAACAAAGCTCCCTCTACACTGTCCCATCAAACATTCCCAGGGCAGGTACAGCACGGGTTAGATACAGAGCAAAGCTCCCTCTACACTGTCCCATCAAACACTCCCAGGGCAGGTACAGCACGGGGTTCGATACAGAGTAAAGCTCCCTCTACACTGTCCCATCAAACACTCCCAGGGCAGGTACAGCACGGGGTTAGATGCAGAGTAAAGCTCCTTCTACACTGTCTCATCAAACACTCCCAGGGCAGGTACAGCACGGGATTAGATACAGAGTAAAGCCCCCTCTCCACTGTCCCATCAAACACTCCAGGGCAGGTACAGCACGGGGTTAGATACAGAGTAAAGCTCCCTCTGCACTGTCCCATCAAACACTCCCAGGGCAGGTACAGCACGGGGTTAGATACAGAGTATAGCTCCCTCTACACTGTCCCATCAAACACTCCCAGGGCAGGTACAGCACGGGATTAGATACAGAGTAAAGCCCCCTCTCCACTGTCCCATGAAACACTCCCAGGGCAGGTACAGCACGGGTTAGATACAGAGCAAAGCTCCCTCGACACTGTCCCATCAAACACTCCCAGGGCAGGTACAGCACGGGTTGGATACAGAGCAATGCTCCCTCTACACTGTCCCATGAAACACTCCCAGGGCAGGTACAGCACGGGTTAGATACAGAGTAAAGCTCCCACTACACTGTTCCATGAAACACTCCCAGGGCAGGTACAGCACGTGTTAGATACAGAGCAACGCTCCCTCTGCACTGTCCCATCAAACACTCCCAGGGCAGGTACAGCACGGGGTTAGATACAGAGTAAAACTCCCTCTGCACTGTCCCATCAAACACTCCCAGGGCAGGTACAGCACGGGTTAGGTACAGAGCAAAGCTCCCTCTACACTGTCCCATCAAACACTCCCAGGGCAGGTACAGCACGGGTTAGATACAGAGCAAAGCTCCCTCTACACTGTCCCATCAAACACTCCCAGGGCAGTTACAGCACGGGGTTAGATACAGAGTATAGCTCCCTCTACACTGTCCCATCAAACACTCCCAGGGCAGGTACAGCACGGGATTAGATACAGAGTAAAGCCCCCTCTACACTGTCCCATGAAACACTCCCAGGGCAGGTACAGCACGGGTTAGATACAGAGCAAGGCTCCCTCTACACTGTCGCATCAAACACACCCAGGGCAGGTACAGCACGGGTTAAATACAGAGTAAAGCTCCCTCTACACTGTCCCATCAAACAGTCCCAGGGCAGGTACAGCACGGGTTAGATACAGAGTAAAGCTCCCTCTACACTGTCCCATCAAACACTCCCAGGGCAGGTACAGCACGGGTTAAATACAGAGTAAAGCTCCCTCTACACTGTCCCATCAAACACTCCCAGGGCAGGTACAGTACAGGTTGGAGACAGAGTAAAGCTCCCTCTGCACTGTCCCATCAAACACTCCCAGGGCAGGTACAGCACGGGTTAAATACAGAGTAAAGCTCCCTCTACACTGTCCCATCAAACACTCCCAGGGCAGGTACAGCACGGGTTAGATGCAGAGTAAAGCTCCCTCTGCACTGTCCCATCAAACACTCCCAAGGCAGGTACAGCACGGGTTTGAGACAGAGTAAAGTTCCCGGTGTGGCAGAGTCCGGTTACCCCATCACACCCGGTTTCTCAGTCACTCTCGGTTCTGGTTCCGGCTTCAAATTCCTAAAAAATGGAAGAACATTTTGCCAGACACAGGAGCGCTAATCAGACACAATTTGACACCGAGCCACATAAGGAGATACTGGGACAGTTGACCAAAAGCTTGGTCAAAGAGGTCGGTTTAAAGGAGCGTCTTAAAGGAGGAGAGAGAGGCGGAGAGGTTTAGGGAGGGAATTCCAGAGCTCGGGGCCCAGGCAGCTGAAGGCACGGCCGCCAATGGTGGAGCGATGGAAATCGGGGATACTCAAGAGGCCAGAATTGGAGGAGCGCAGAGATCGCAGAGGGTTGTAGGGCTGGAGGAGGTTTCAGAGATAGGGAGGGAGTGAGGGCCATGGAGGGATTTGAACAGGAGGATGAGAATTGTAGGGGCTGGAGGAGGTTACAGAGATAGGGAGGGGGCGAGGGGCCATGGAGGGATTTGAACAGCAGGATGGGAATTGTAGGGGCTGGAGGAGGTTACAGAGATAGGGAGAGGGCGAGGGCCATGGAGGGATTTGAACAGGAGGATGAGAATTGTAGGGACTGGAGGAGGTTACAGAGATAGGGAGGGGGCGAGGGCCATGGAGGGATTTGAACAGGAGGATGAGAATTGTAGGGGCTGGTGGAGGTTACAGAGATAGGGAGAGGGCGAGGGCCATGGAGGGATTTGAACAGGAGGATGAGAATTGTAGGGCTGGAGGAGGTTACAGAGATAGGGAGGGGGGCGAGGGCCATGGAGGGAATTGAACAGGAGGATGAGAATTGTAGGGCTGGAGGAGGTTACAGAGATAGGGAGGGGGGCGAGGGCCATGGAGGGATTTGAACAGGAGGATGAGAATTGTAGGGCTGGAGGAGGTTACAGAGATAGGGAGAGGGCGAGGGCCATGGAGGGATTTGAACAGGAGGATGAGAATTGTAGGGACTGGAGGAGGTTACAGAGATAGGGAGGGGGCGAGGGTCGTGGAGTGATTTGAACAGGAGGATGAGAATTGTAGGGGCTGGAGGAGGTTACAGAGATAGGGAGGGGGCGAGGGCCATGGAGGGATTTGAACAGGAGGATGTGAATTGTAGGGGCTGGAGGAGGTTATAGAGATAGGGAGGGGGTGAGGGCCATGGAGGGATTTGAACAGGAGGATGAGAATTGTAGGGGCTGGAGGGGGTTATAGAGATAGGGAGGGGGTGAGGGCCATGGAGGGATTTGAACAGGAGGATGAGAATTGTAGGGGCTGGAGGAGGTTACAGAGATAGGGAGGGGGCGAGGGCCATGGAGAAATTTGTACAGGATGATGAGAATTGTAGGGGCTGGAGGAGGTTAAAGAGATGGGGAGGGGGCGAGGGCCATGGAGGGATTTGAACAGGAGGATGAGAATTGTATGGGCTGGAGGAGGTTAAAGAGATGGGGAGGGGGCGAGGGCCATGGAGGGATTTGAACAGGAGGATGAGAATTGTAGGGGCTGGGGGGAGGTTACAGAGATAGGGAGGGGGCGAGGGCCATGGAGGGATTTGAACAGGAGGATGAGAATTGTAGGGGCTGGAGGAGGTTACAGAGATAGGGAGGGGGCAAGGGCCATGGAGGGATTTGAACAGGAAGATGAGAATTGTAGGGCTGGAGGAAGTTACATAGATAGGGAGGGGGCGAGGGCCATGGAGGGATTTGAACAGGAGGATGAGAATTGTAGGGGCTGGAGGAGGTTACAGAGATAGGGAAGGGGCGAGGGCCATGGAAGGATTTGAACAGGAGGTTGAGAATTGTAGGGCTGGAGGAGGTTACAGAGATAGGGAGGGTGCGAGGGCCATGGAGGGATTTGAACAGGAGGATGAAAATTGTAGGGGCTGGAGGAGTTTCCAGAGATAGGGAGGGGGCAAGGGCCATGGAGGGATTTGAACAGGAGGATGAGAATTGTAGGGCTGGAGGAAGTTACATAGATAGGGAGGGGGCGAGGGCCATGGAGGGATCGGAACAGGAGGATGAGAATTGTATGGGCTGGAGGAGGTTACAGAGATAGGGAGGGGGCGAGAGCCATGGAAGGATTTTGAACAGGCGGATGAGAATTGTAGGGCTGGAGGAGGTTACAGAGATAGGGAGGGTGCGAGGGCCATGGAGGGATTTGAACAGGAGGATGAAAATTGTAGGGGCTGGAGGAGTTTCCAGAGATAGGGAGGGGGCAAGGGCCATGGAGGGATTTGAACAGGAGGATGAGAATTGTAGGGCTGGAGGAAGTTACATAGATAGGGAGGGGGCGAGGGCCATGGAGGGATCTGAACAGGAGGATGAGAATTGTATGGGCTGGAGGAGGTTACAGAGATAGGGAGGGGGCGAGAGCCATGGAAGGATTTTGAACAGGCGGATGAGAATTGTAGGGCTGCAGGAGGTTAGAGAGACAGGGAGGGGGCGAGTGCGATGGAGGGATTTGAACAGGAGGATGAGAATTGATGGGGCGGAGGAGGTTAGAGAGATAGGGAGGGGGCGAGGGCCATGGAAGGATTTGAACAGGAGGATGAGAATTGCAGGGGCTGGAGGAGGTTACAGATAGATAGGGAGGGGGGGCGAGGGGTCATGGAGGGATTTGAACAGAAGGATGAGAATTGTAGGTGCTGGAGGAGGTTACGGAGATAGGGAGGGGCGAGGGCCATGGAGGGATTTGAACAGCAGGATGAGAATTGTAGGGCTGGAGGAGGTTACAGAGATAGGGAGGGGCGAGGGCCATGGAGGGATTTGAACAAGAGGACGAGAATTGTAGGGCTGGAGGAGATTACAGAGATAGGGAGGGGCGAGAACCATGGAGGGATTTGAACAGGAGGATGAGAATTGTAGGGCTGGAGGAGATTACAGAGATAGGGAGGGGCGAGGGCCATGGAGGGATTTGAACAGGAGGATGAGAATTGTAGGGCTGCAGGAGGTTACAGAGATAGGGAGGGGGCGAGGGCCAGGGACTGATTTGAACATTGGATGAGAATTGTAGGGCTGGAGGAGATTACAGAGATATGGAGGAGGCTTAGGCCATGGAAGGATTTGAACAGACGGATGAGAATTGTAGGGGCTGGAGGAGGTTACAGTGATAGGGAGAGGGCGAGGGCCATGGAAGGATTTGAACAGGTGAATGAGAATTGTACGGCTGGAGGAGGTTACATAGATAGGGAGGGGACGAGGGCCATGGAGGGATTTGAACAGGAGGATGAGAATTGTTGGGGCTGGAGGAGGTTAGAGAGATAGGGAGGGGGCAAGTGCCATGGAGGGATTTGAACAGGAGGATGAGAATTGTAGGTGCTGGAGGAGGTTACAGAAATAGGGAGGGGTGAGGGGCCATGGAGGGATTTGAACAGAAGGATGAGAATTGTAGGTGCTGGAGGAGGTTACGGAGATAGGGAGGGGGGAGGGGAGGGGGAGGGGAGGGGAGGGGAGGGGAGGGGAGGGGAGGGGAGGGGAGGGGAGGGAAGGGGGGAGGGGAGGGGGGGGGGAGGGGGGAGGGGAGGGGGGGAGGGGAGGGGGGAGGGGAGGGGGGGGGGGAGGGGGGAGGGGAGGGGAGGGGAGGGGGGAGGGGAGGGGAGGGGGGAGGGGAGGGGAGGGGGGAGGGGAGGGGGGAGGGGAGGGGCGAGGGCCATGGAGGGATTTGAACAGGAGGATGAGAATTGTAGGGGCTGGAGGAGGTTACAGAGATAGGGAGGGGGCGAGGGCCATGGAGGGATTTGAACAGGACGATGAGAATTTTAAAATCGTTGTGTTGCCGGACCGGGAGCCAGTGTAGGTCAGCGAGCACAGGGGGTGATGGGTGAACGGGACTCGGTGCGAGTTAGGACACGGGGGCAGCAGGAGTTTGGGATGAGCTGACATTTACGGAGGGTGGATGATGGGAGGTCGGGTGGGAGAGCGTCGGAATAGTCGAGTCTGGAGGTGAGAAAGGGCCTAGACGAGGGTTTCAGCAGCGGAGGAGCGGAGACGGGCGATGTGACAGAGGGTGGAAATCGGCGCTCTTGGCGATGGCACGGATATGGGGGTCGTAAGCTCATCCCGGGGTCCACTAAGAACATAAGAAATAGGAGCAGGAGTCGGCCATTTGCCCCTTCGAGCCTGCCCCGCCATTCAATGAGATCATGGCTGATCTTTGTGAGAAATCATGAATTGGAAGAAATAACTTGAGAGAAAAAAGTCTCTTCAGACTTCGAGTTGGAGTAAGTGGAGAGACGCTTCGAACTTGCTGATGTTCTTGGTTCCCTGCGGTGACCTTGTTTCATGAGAAGACAACATAAGACGTAGGAGCAGGAGTCGGTCATTCGGCCCCTCGAGCCCCATTCAATCAGATCAAGGCTGATCTGATCTTGGCCTCAACTCCACTTCCCTGCCCGCTCCCCATAACCCTTGACTCCCTTACCTTTCAACAATCTGTCTATCTCCACCTTGAATATATTCAATGACCCAGCCTCCACAGCTCTCTGGGGCAGAGAATTCCAAAGATTCACCACCCTCAAGTGCTGGAAAGGTTGTTGACTGTCTCTTTGATAATCTACCCTCGGCCCAGCCCTAAAGAGAGAGTAGAAGAAGATATCTAAAGAGCTTTTAGCGCAGACGGTGAAGGGAAGGGAAGAGCTGTTTGTGCTCACCAGCTGCCCGTCCGATCGGGGCCAGTACCAGCTGCTCGTCTGTCTACTGTGTCTATCTTGATTGTGTGTTGTACGTAACTTAAACTGCCGCTCCTTAATAAAATGCCGATCAGGTGCCACATAAAAGGTTACTGCACAAGATAAGAGCTCTCGGGGTTGGGGGTAATATATTAGCCTGGATAGAGGATTGGCTATCGAACAGAAAAGAGAGAGTCGGGATAAATGGGTCATTTTCCAGTTGGCAGACTGTGACTAGTGGGGTGCCGCAGGGATCGGTGCTGGGGCCTCAACTACTTACAATCTATATTAATGACTTGGATGAAGGGACCGAGTGGAATGTAGCCAAATTTGATGATGATACAAAGACAGGTGGGTTAGCAAGATGTGAGGAGGACACAAGGGGTGAGAAATTGAGTCGCTCCCCCTTTGGGGCGCTAACTTCGCCGGGGCGCTACTTTTAGCGCCCTGGAAAAATTAGCCCCCCCGCGGCCGAAATTCAGTGGTAGCGCCCCGAGAGGGAAGTGGGGCGCTGCTGGAAATGGCTCGCCTCCCTCTTGGGGCGCTGCGAGGGAATATCGCCGCGCGGCGTGCTGCAGCGCCATGCGCCGCGGTATTGAAGGCCTTCCTCCCCTTCTTAATGGGGAGGGGCCTTGCGCAGCGCGATCTGGGGCCCCCCGGGGATTGGGAGTGCCGGCAAAAGAGCCAGCCGGCACTCCACGGGGGGGGCAGGTAAGGAGGCCGGGGATGGGAGCGGAGGCAGGTGCTGGCAGGCGGCCAGCAACAAAAATGGCCGCCTGGCACCTTGCCTTTAAATAGCGCCGCCCCGGCCGCAGGTAGGCCCCCCGACCCCGTCGGACATAGCGTCCAGCGGTAAGTCAGGGGGTGCTACCGAAGATCGCGAGCGGGGCGCTGCATTAGGCGATGACGTCATCGCTGGCGGCGCAGCACCGTGGGGCGCTAACGGTTACCGCCGCCGCTAACCTCCCGCTGAATTTCGCGGGAGGCGTTGGCTGCGCCCGGGCACTAAAGCAACCGAATTTCTCCCCCAAAGAGTCTCCAAAGGGATAGAGAGGTTCAGTGAGTGGGCAAAAATTTGGCAGATGGAGTTTAATGTGGGAAAATGTGAGGTTATCCACTTTGGAAGGAAGAATGAAAAAGCAAATTATTATTTAGATGGAGAGAGATTACAAAATGCTGCGGTACAGAGGGTTCTGGGGGTCCTTGTACATGAATCACAAAAAGTTAACATGCAGGTGCAGGAAGTAATTAGGAAGGCAAATGGAATGTTGGCCTTTATTGCAAAGGGGGTTGGAGTATAAAAGTAGGGAAGTCCTGCTACAACTGTACAGGGCATTGGTGAGACCACACCTGAAGTACTGCGTGCAGTTTTGGTCTCCTTATTTAAGGAAGGATATACTTGCATTGGAGGCAGTTCAGAGAAGGTTCACGAGGTTGATTCCGGAGATGAAGGGGTTGTCTTATGAAGAAAGGTGGAGCAGGTTGGGCCTATACTCATTGGAGTTTAGAAGAATGAGAGGTGATCTTATTGAAACATATAAGATTCTGAGGGGGATTGACAGGGTGGATGTAGGGAGGAGGTTTCCCCTCGTGGGGGAATCTAGAACTAGGGGGCATAGTCTCAGAATAAGGGGTCGCCCATTTAAGACGGAGATGAGGAGGAATTTCTTCTCTCAGAGGGTGGTGAATCTTTGGAATTCTCTACCCCAGAGAACTGTGGAGGCGGAGTCATTGAATATATTCAAGGTGGAGATAGACAGATTGTTGAACGATAAGGGAGTCAAGGGGTATGTGGAGAGAGCGGGAAAGTGGTGTTGAGGCCAAGATTGGATCAGCCATGATCTTATTGAATGGCGGAGCAGGCTCGAGGGGCCGAATGGCCGACTCCTGCTCCTATTTTTTATGTTCTTTCAGGACACTCAATGGGAGGGACAGAGAAAGACACTGAGGAATCCTGAGAGAGAGACAGATAAACAGACTGAATAACACAAGGGTGAGACAGAGACTGAGGGAAAGACAGAGACTGCGAGAGAGACAGAGGGAGAGACAGATATACAGGGAAAATGAGACTGAGGGGAAGACAGAGACTGGTATGAATGTGTTCCCTGTTGTGTAAAGGTGTTCCCTGTTGTGTAAAGATGTTCCCTGTTGTGTAAAGATGTTCCCTGTTGTGTAAAGATGTTCCCTGTTGTGTAAAGGTGTTTCCTGTTGTGTAAATATGTTCTGTTGTGTAAAGATGTATATTGTGATACACACACATGCACCGTGTATATTGTGATACACACACGCACCGTATATTGTGATACACACACACGCACCGTGTATATTGTGATACACACACACACCGTGTATATTGTGACACACACACGCACCTTGTATATTGTGACACACACACGCACTGTGTATATTGTGACACACACACGCACTGTGTATATTGTGATACACACACACCGTGTATATTGTGATACACACACCGTGTATATTGTGATACACACGCACGCACCGTGTCTATTGTGACACACGCACGGTGTAGATTGTGACACACACGCAAGCAGTGTATATTGTGACACACACGCAAGCAGTGTATATTGTGATACACACACACACACCGTGTATATTGTGATACACACACACGCACCGTGTATACTGTGATACACACACACCATGTATATTGTGATACACACACACGCACCGTGTATACTGTGATACACACACACCATGTATATTGTGATACACACACACGCACCGTGTATATTGTGGCACACACCGTGTATATTGTGATACACACACACACACCGTGTATATTGTGATACACACACACGCACCGTGTATATTGTGGCACACACCGTGTATATTGTGATACACACACACACACCGTGTATATTGTGATACTCACACACCGTGTATATTGTGATACACACACGCACACACCGTGTATATTATGACACACACACACATCACCGTGTATATTGTGATACACCCACCGTGTATATTGTGATACACACACCGTGTATATTGTGATACACACGCACGGTGTATACTGTGATACACACACCGTGTATACTGTGATACACACACACCGTGTATACTGTGATACACACACACCGTGTATACTGTGATACACACACACCGTGTATACTGTGATACACACACACCGTGTATACTGTGATACACACACACCGTGTATACTGTGATACACACACACCGTGTATACTGTGATACACACACACCGTGTATACTGTGATACACACACACCGTGTATACTGTGATACACACACACCGTGTATATTATGACACACACACACATCACCGTGTATATTATGACACACACACACATCACCGTGTATATTATGACACACACACACATCACCGTGTATATTGTGATACACCCACCGTGTATATTGTGGCACACACCGTGTATATTGTGATACACACACACCGTGTATATTATGACACACACACACACATCACCGTGTATATTGTGATACTCACACACACCGTGTATATTGTGATACTCACACACACCGTGTATATTGTGATACTCACACACACCGTGTATACTGTGATACTCACACATCACCGTGTATATTGTGATACTCACACACACCGTGTATACTGTGATACTCACACATCACCGTGTATATTGTGATACTCACACACACCGTGTATATTGTGATACTCACACATCACCGTGTATATTGTGATACTCACACATCACCGTGTATATTGTGATACTCACACACACCGTGTATATTGTGATACTCACACATCACCGTGTATATTGTGATACTCACACACACCGTGTATACTGTGATACTCACACACTGTGTGTATTCTGATACAGACACACACACTGTGTCTATTGAGGTCCTGGCAAAGCTAATTGATTTGTGCTGTTGCCCCGCCCCCATTTCTGGCCGGAAGTGCCTCTACCAAAGATGGCGGCCCGCGTGTGCGGGGCGGGCGCGGTTTTGACCCTGAATCGTTCGGTCACCGCAAGCCGGAGCTTCCCTCTGCCCCCGCCGGAGCGGCCGGATATTGCTCCGCTGCGGCCCCGCCGCCCCTCACCGGCCTTCCTCGCCTCCGCCCAACCCTCTTTACCCGCTCCTTCTTTTCTTTTTCTTCAGCTGGGGAAGAGACAAAATGGCGGTCACCTTCCGCCTTCCCAACGGACCCAGCCTGCACTGCGGTCCGGTCCCCATGCGCTTGCGCACTCGCGTCAGCCCAGGGCTTTCCAACTGCGCAGCCGCGCGGCCACCGGCTCCATCTTTGTGGAGGAGCTGTCTGTAGGGGAAGGTGGGCGCTGAAGCTCGGCCGCCATGTTTGTAGAGGGGTGTCGCCGCCGCCATCTTCTATCAACGGAGAAGGGGACGGCCGCCATTTTAGTTCAGTCATCTGGCGCCGTGTTTGTAAAGGAGGACTTTCCTGTGAAGGGAAGCGGTGGTGAAGCCGGCGGCGCCATCTTGGGAAAGATCATCCTATGAGTCGCGAGTTCGAAGCCCAGCCCGGCAGCTGGGGAATTTAAATTCTGTTCATTAATTAGATGAATCAGGATTAAAAAGCTACTATTAGTAAATGTGACCGAAAAACTACCGGATTGTGGTTAAAAATCCCCAACTGGTTCACTAATGTCCTTAAAGAAAGAAAGACTTGCCTTTCATGACCACCGGACAGCCCAAAGCGTTTCACAGATAATGACGTACTTTTGAAATGTTTTCTACTCGTTTATGGGATCTGGGCGTCACTGGCAAGGCCGGCATTTATTGCCGATCCCTAATTGCCCTTGAGAAGGTGGTGGTGAGCTGCCTTCTTGAACCGCTGCAGTCCGTGTGGTGAAGGTGCTCCCACAGTGCTGTCAGGGAGGGAGTTCCAGGATTTTGACCCAGTGACGATGAAGGAACGGCCGATATATTTCCAAGTCAGGATGGTGTGTGACTTGGAGGGGAACTCGGAGGTGGTGGTGTTCCCATGCGCCTGCTGCCCTTGTCCTTCTAGGTTGTAGAGGTCGCGGGTTTGGGAGGTGCTGCCGAAGAAGCCTCGGCGAGTTGCTGCAGTGCATCTTATAGATGGTGCACACTGCAGCCACGGTACGCCGGTGGTGGAGGGAGTGAATGTTTAAGGTGGTGGATGGGGTGCCGATCAAGCGGGCTGCTTTGTCCTGGATGGTGTCGAGCTTCTTCATTATTGTTGGAGCTGCACTCATCCAGGCAAGTGGAGAGTATTCCATCACACTCCTGACTTGTAGATGGTGGAAAGGCTTTAGGGAGTCAGGAGGTGAGACACATGCCGCAGAATACCCAGCCTCTGACTTGCTCTTGTTGCCACAGTATTTATGTGGCTGGCCCAGTTAAGTTTCTCGTCAATGGTGACCCCCCCAGGATGTTGATTGTGGGGGATTCGGCGATGGTAATGCCGTTGAATATCATGGGGCGGTGGTTAGACTCTCGCTTGTTGGAGATAGTCATTGCCTGGCACTTGTTACGTGCCACTTATCAGCCCAAGCCTGAATGTCATCCAGGTGTTGCTGCTTTCAGGCATGGACTACTTCATTATCTGAGGAGTTGCGAATGGAACTGAACACTGTGCAATCATCAGCAAACATCCCCACTTCTGACCTTATGATTGAGGGAAGGTCATTGATGAAGCAGCTGAAGATGGTTTGGCCTAGGACACTGCCCTGAGGAACTCCTGCAGCGATGTCCTGGGGCTGAGATGATTGACCTCCAACCACCACAACCATCTTCCATTGTGCAAGGTATGACTCCAGCCAGTGGAGAGTTATCCCCCTGTTTCCCATTGACTTCAATTTTGAAGTGTAGTCATTGGGCTCTTTTACATCCACCTGTGAGGGCAGACAGGGCCTTGGTTTAATGTCTTATCTAAAAGACAGCACCTCCAACCATGCAGTGCTCCCTCAGTACTGCCCCTCCGACAGTGCAACACTCCCTCAGTACTGCCCCTCCGACAGTGCAACACTCCCTCGGTACTGCCCCTCTGACAGTGCAGAGCTCCCTCAGTACTGCCCCTCCAACAGTGCAGAGCTCCCTCAGTACTGCCCCTCCGACAGTGCAGCGCTCCCTCAATACTGCCCCTCCGACAGTGCAGCGCTCCCGCAGTACTGCCCCTCTGACAGTGCAGCGCTCCCTCAGTACCGCACGTCCGACAGTGCAGACTCCCTCAGTACTGACCCTCCGACAGTGCTGTGCTCCCTCAGTACTGCCCCTCCGACAGTCAGCACTCCCTCAGTACTGCCCTTCCGACAGTGCGGCACTCCCTCAGTACTGCCCCTCCGACAGTGCTGCGCTCCCTCAGTACTGCACTAGGCCTGTGAACCTAGAATTTGTGCTGAAGTCTCTGGAGTGGGGTTTGAACGCACAACTTCCTGGCTCAGAGGCGGGAGTGCTACCAACTAAGCCATGGCTGACACCTAGGGAAGGAAATCTGTCACCCTTACCCGGTCTGGCCTATATGTGACTACAGACCCACAGCAATATGTTTGACTCTTAACTGCCCTCTGAACTGGCCTAGAAAGCCACTCAGTTGTATCAGAACCACTATGAAAATGTATAATAAGAATAAAACTGGACGGACCACCCGGCATCGACTTAGGCACTGGTTTCGGACATGACAAAGTCAGGATGGTGTGTGACTTGGAGGGGAACTTGGAGGTGGTGGTGTTCCCATGTGCCTGCTGCCCTTGTCCTTCTAGGTGGAAGAGGTCACGGGTTTGGGAGGTGCTGCTGAAGTAGCCTTGGCGAATTGCTGCAGTGCATCTTGTAGATGGTACACACTGCAGCCACGGTACGCTGGTGGTGGAGGGAGTGAATGTTTAAGGTGGTGGATGGGGTGCCAATCAAGCGGGCTGCTTTGTCCTGGATGGTGTCGAGCTTCTTGAGTGTTGTACAGAGGAGATTTACAAGGATGTTGCCGGGAGTAGAGAATCTTAGCTATGAGGAAAGACTGGATAGGCTGGGTCTGTTTTCCTTGGAACAGAGGAGGCTGAGGGGAGACCTTATTGAGGTGTATAATATTATGAGGGGCCTAGATAAAGTGGATAGAAAGGACCCATTTCCCTTAGCAGAGGGGTCAAAAACCAGGGGGCACAGATTTAAAGTAATTGGGGGAAGGTTTAGAGGGGATTTGAGGGGAAATGTCTTCACCCAGAGGGTTGTGGGTGTCTGGAACTCACTGCCTGAAAGGGTGGTAGAGGCAGAAACCCTAACCACATTTAAAAAGTACTTGGATGTGCACTTGGGATGCTGTAACCTGCAGGGCTGCGGACCTAGAGCTGGGAAGTGGGATTAGGCTGGATAGCTCTTTGTTGGCCGGCGCGGACACGATGGGCCGAAATGGCCTCCTTCCGTGCTGTAACTTTCTGTGATTCTTGTTGGAGCTGCACTCGTCCAGGCAAGTGGAGAGCATTCCATCGCACTCCTGACCTGTGCAAGCTTGTTTAATGCTTTGGCCTTGCACTATCTCTCGCTCTGGTATGCGGTCTCTGAGCAACGGCCCCCTTATCTTGCTGCGGGCCTTCTCTTGACCTGGCTGGTCATCATTCTCTCTCTAAGGAGTTTCCGAAACCGTCTTTGCACACACGTTTCCCCTTTCCTCCACATTCGCTCTCGGGCTGCACTGCATAAAGTCTGACCGCTTTAAACCATTTTAAGACCTTCTGACAAAATCCAGAGAGGATCGTAGATGCGTGTGAGTATGTTAAACATCATGGCCGCGGACACACCCAGGCCTCCTGTGCTAACCCCTCGGTAAGTGGACCTTGGATTCCACCCTCGCTCTCCACGGTTCTGGATACTCCAGGGCCTGGCCACGATCGCGGGTAGGGGCAGATACTCAGTTCTCTCCCAACTGCCGCAAGACCCCATACACTTCCCAACACCCACCCCCTCCTTCCCTCCCACGCAGGGCCCCCTATATAAGGGGCCAATACTAAGGGGGAAAAATTCGTTAGCGACCATTTTGGGTTGCTAACATCGCCTGGCAGTGGAAAATAGCGCTGGCGATCGCTAACTTCAGTTTTCGCGCCCCAAGAGGGAGGTGGAGCGTTAATTCAAGCGCTCCACTTCCTTCTTGGAGCGCTAACCCCGAATATCGGGGCGGTGCGTTCTGCAGCGTTACGCACTGGGCCACGAGGCACTGCCGCATGGAAGGGCTCTTCCCCTCATTAAAGGGGAGGGCCCAAACCCACAACTCTGCGGGGCCGTACCTTGGACCCCCGGGGGCGGGGTGCCGTGCCAGCAAGTAGGTCGGCCGATTTTTTTTTTTCCTCCCGCCCGCCAGCTCCCGTTTAGTTAGCGCCCCCGCGAGTCCTCCTGCCGCTCCGTTCCCGCCCACCTGAATCGGTCGCGGTCATCACCCGCCGCAGATTCAGGGGGTGCTGGCGAAAACGGGGCGCTGCGCACCGTGATGATGCCGTCGTCGCCTGCGCAGCCGAGCGGGGCGCTACCGGTTACCGCCGTCGCCAAACGTCGATAGCCGCACCCGGACGAATAGCTGTTTGTGCCCCGTCAGCGCTGCCCGTAGGCGCTAACGAGAGGCGCAAATGCACCGAAGTTCGAGCCCTTTAACAGTTTTAAAAACGCTACCCACTCATAAGAACATAATAATTAGGAGCAGGAGTCGGCCATTCGGCCCCTCGAGCCTGCTCCGCCATTCAATAAGATCATGGCTGATCTTCGACCTCAACTCCACTTTCCCCGTCCGATCCCCATATCCTTCGATTCCCCTAGAGTCCAAAAATCTAATCGATCTCAGCCTTGAATATACTCAACGACTGAGCCTCCACAGCCCTCTGGGGCAGAGAATTCCAAAGATTCACCGCCCTCTGAGTGAAGAGATTCAGAACTGAGTATCAGTCGCTGCGTATAATGGCTGGCCGATCCCACACTGCCCGAGACGAATTTCTAGGCTGGTTGTGTGTGTGTCTGGACTTGGTCGAACATGGTCAAGGGAGTGCGTTGCAAACCCATAGTTGGTGTTGGAATCGAAATGCTTCCACTTCGCCCTCTTGATCTGCCCACATGGGCTTCTCCAAGACCTCTGGGCTGAAGCAGCATCACCGGATCCACACCGAGGAGAAGACCGTCCAGCATGGTGTGCATGCCAAGGATCTCCCTGTTTCACCCAGAATCTGGAACTCACTGCCTGAAAGGGTGGTAGAGGCAGGAACCCTCACAACATTCAAGAAGCATTTAGATGAGCACTTGAAACGCCATAGCATACAAGCCTACGGACCAAGTGCTGGAAAATGGGATTAGAATAGACAGGGCTTGATGGCCGGCGCGGACACGATGGGCCAAAGGGCCTCTTTCTGTGCTGTGTGACTCTATCTCCACTATCCCATGGACCTGGCCTGGCACCACCGGGTCTTCAAGCCAGGGCCTTCACCAGGTCCTCCAACCCGCTGGTCAATAGCATCAGCAACTCCCATCCATTCATTCATTCAGCGCCTTTAACATAGTAAAACGTCCCAAGGCGCTTCACAGGAGCGATTATCAAACAAAGTTCGACATCCAGCCAAAAGCTGGGTCAAAGAGTTAGGTTTTAAGGAGCCTCTTAGAGGAGGAGGAGAGAGGGGTTTAGGGAGGGAATTCCAGAGCTTAGGACCCAGGCAGCTGAGGGCACGGCCGCCAATGGTGGAGTGATTAAAATTGGGGATGCGCGAGAGGCCAGAATTGGAAGAGCGCTGAGATCTTGATGGGTTGTAGGG
This sequence comes from Squalus acanthias, assembly GCA_030390025.1. NCBI lineage: Eukaryota > Metazoa > Chordata > Chondrichthyes > Squaliformes > Squalidae > Squalus > Squalus acanthias. The sequence continues at coordinate 516,574 of JASTWF010000127.1, read as the reverse complement.
CAGGAGGCGGTTACAGAGATAGGGAGGGGGCGAGGGGCCATGGAGGGATGTGAACAGGAGGATGTGAATTGTAGGGGCTGGAGGAGGTTACAGAGATAGGGAGGGGGCGAGGGCCATGGAGGGATGTGAACAGGAGGATGAGAATTGTAGGGGCTGGAGGAGGTTAGAGAGATAGGGTGGGGGCGAGGGGCCATGGAGGGATTTGAACAGGAGGATGTGAATTGTAGGGTCTGGAGGAGGTTACAGTGATAGGGAGGGGGGCGAGGCCATGGAGGGATTTGAACAGGAGGATGAGAATTGTAGGGCTGGAGGAGGTTATAGAGATAGGGAGGGGCGAGGGCCATGGAGGGATTTGATCAGGAGGATGAGAATTGTAGGGGCTGGAGGAGGTTACAGAGATAGGGAGGGGGGCGAGGGATTTGAACAGGACGATAAGAATTGTAGGGGCTGGAGGAGGTTACAGAGATAGGGAGGGGGCGAGGGCCATGGAGTGATTTGAACAGGAGGATGAGAATTGTAGGGGCTGGAGGAGGTTACAGAGATAGGGAGGGGGCGAGAGCCATGGAGGGATTTGAACAGGAGGATGAGAATTGTAGGGGCTGGAGGAGGTTACAGAGATAGGGAGAGGGCGAGGGCCATGGAGGGATTTGAACAGCAGGATGAGAATTGTAGGGGCTGGAGGCGGTTACAGAGATAGGGAGGGGGCGAGGGGCCATGGAGGGATGTGAACAGGAGGATGTGAATTGTAGGGGCTGGAGGAGGTTACAGAGATAGGGAGGGGGCGAGGGCCATGGAGGGATTTGAACAGGAGGATGAGAATTGTAGGGGCTGGAGGAGGTTACAGAGATAGGGAGGGGGCGAGGGCCATGGAGGGATGTGAACAGGAGGATGAGAATTGTAGGGGCTGGAGGAGGTTAGAGAGATAGGGTGGGGGCGAGGGGCCATGGAGGGATTTGAACAGGAGGATGTGAATTGTAGGGTCTGGAGGAGGTTACAGTGAAAAGGAGGGGGGCGAGGCCATGGAGGGATTTGAACAGGAGGATGAGAATTGTAGGGCTGGAGGAGGTTATAGAGATAGGGAGGGGCGAGGGCCATGGAGGGATTTGATCAGGAGGATGAGAATTGTAGGGGCTGGAGGAGGTTACAGAGATAGGGAGGGGGGCGAGGGATTTGAACAGGACGATAAGAATTGTAGGGGCTGGAGGAGGTTACAGAGATAGGGAGGGGGCGAGGGCCATGGAGTGATTTGAACAGGAGGATGAGAATTGTAGGGGCTGGAGGAGGTTACAGAGATAGGGAGGGGGCGAGAGCCATGGAGGGATTTGAACAGGAGGATGAGAATTGTAGGGGCTGGAGGAGGTTACAGAGATAGGGAGGGGGCGAGGGCCATGGAGGGATTTGAAGATGAGGATGAGAATTGTACGGCTGGAGGAGGTTACAGAGATAGGGAGGGGGCGAGGGCCATGGAGGGATTTGAACACGACGATGAGAATTGTAGGGGCTGGAGGTGGTTACAGAGATAGGAAGGGGGTGAGGGCCATGGAGGGATTTGAACAGGAGGATGAGAATTTTCAAATCGAGGCGTTGCCGGAGCAGGAGCCAATGTAGGTCAGCGAGCACAGTGGGTGATGGGTGAACGGGACTAGGTGAGAGTTAGGACACGGGGGCAGCAGGAGTTTGGGATGAGCTGAAGTTTATGGAGGGTGGAAGATGGGAGGCCGGCCAGGAGAGTGTCGGAATAGTTGAGTCTGAAGGAAGTAGGAGAGAAGGATAATCCAGGTCATTAAACGCCCTGTGTTAATCACCAGAATGATACCGGGGCTAAAAGGGTTAAATTATGAGGACAGGTTGCATCGACTGGGCTTGTATTCCCTTGAGTTTAGAAGATTAAGGGGTGATCTAATTGAGGTGTTTAAGATGATTAAAGGAGTTGATGGGGTAGATAGAGAGAAACTATTTCCTCTGGTGGGGGAGTCCAGAACAAGGGGCCATAACCTTAAAATTAGAGCCAGGCCGTTTAAGGGGAGGCTAGCTGGATAAGCATACAAGGGAGAAGGGAATAGAGGGTGATGCTGATAGATTTAGATGAGGAAAGACGGGAGGAGGCTCGAGTGGAGTATGAACGCCGCATGGACTGGTTGGGCTGAATGGCCTGTTTCTGTGCTGTATATTCTATGTAATCCTATGTTCAGGGGTAAAGTCGGGAAGCACTTCTTCACACAAAAGGTAGTGCAAATCTGGAACTCTTCCCCCCCCCAAAAAGCTGTTGAGGCTGGGGGTGTCAATTGAAATTTTCAAGACTGCGATTGATAGATGTTTGTTAGGCAAGGGTATTAAGGGTTACGGAACCCAGGCGAGTATATGGAGTTAAGATACAGATCAGCCGCGATATAATTGAATGGTGGAGCAGGCTCGAGAGGCTGAATGGCCTCCTCCTGTTCATATATTCGTTCCTTCCTATGTATCAATCCCAAACTAATCCCACTCTCTCCCCATAGAATAATGCATTGCTCATTCTGTGCTATAAAGCGCCTGTCCCCATAAACCAGCACATCATGTGACTAACCCTGGGGAAACACTGTGAAACCTGCAATAGGATAGTCTATAAAGGGAGCTATTTTTCTGGAACACAGTTTGGAAGACCAGGTCCAACCACCTCCATGGCAGTATCAGCCGTGGCTCAGTGGGTAGCATTCTCGCCTCTGAGTCAGAAGGTCACTCCAGAGACTTGAGCACAAAATCTAGGCTGATGCTCCAGTGCAGAACTGAGGGAACGCTGCACTGTCGGAGGTGCCGTTATTCGGACAAGGCTTTAAACTGAGGCCTCGTCTGCCTTGGGTGGCCGTAAAAGATCCCATGGCACTATTTCAAAGAAGAACGGGGGGGGGGGAAGTTATCCCTGGGGCCAATATTTATCCCTCGATCAACATAACAAAAAAACAGATTACATAGGAAAAGGAACATAAGAACAGGAGGAGGCCATTCAGCCCCTTGAGCCTGTTCTGCCATTCAATGAGATCATGGCTGCTCTGCAACCTAACTTCATATACCTGCCTTTGTCCCATATCCCTTAATACCTTTAGTTAACACAAATCTATCAATCTCAGATTTAAAATTAACAATTGACCCAGCATCAATTGACGTTTGTGGAAGAGAGTTCCAAACAAAGATTCCAGGACAACCCCCCCTCCCCCCCCCATCCCCCCCATCCCCATCCCATCCCAGGAATCAGTCTGGTGAACCTTCGTTGCACTCCCTCAAAGGCAGGTATGTCTTTCTTAGGTAAAGAGACCAGAACTGTTCACAGTACTCCAGGTGTGGCCTCACCAATGCTCTGTATAATTGTAGTAAGACTTCTTTACTCTTATACTCTAATCCCTTTGTAACAAAAGCTAACATACCATTTGCTTTCCTAATTGCTTGCTGTACCTGCATGTTAACTTTGAGTGATTCGTGTACAAGGACATCCAGGTCCCTGAGTGCAAACATTTCCCAGTCTCTCGCCATTCAAAAAAATATTCTGCTTTTTGTGTTTTTCCTGCCAAAGTGGATAACTTCACACTTTCCCCACATTGTATTCCATTTGCCATGTTCTTGCCCACTCAGTCAACCTGCCTGTAGCTCTCTGCAGCCTCTTTGCGTCCACCTCGCAGCTTACTTTCCCATTAATATGCTTGTATTTGAAATGTGAATTCGACTGGGGCTCAAACACCAGCTGTTTGACAATAATTCTCTGTGAATTGCCGGAGTTAGGCCCACCCTGCTGTGGGATGGAAGTAGGAGGTCACACCCAGCTGCAATGGCGGCCGGCCCTTCCCAGACCGCCTTGCGGCTGGGAAAAGGCTCTCTCTCTCCAACAGCCGGGTCCGCGCAGGCGCAGAGCGGCTCCCCACGGCCCCGCCCACTGTCCTCAGGGCACGTTGCATTGTGGGATAACCGGAAGTGAAACATAAGGCCGGAAGCAGGAATTGCAACACTCAGGCCGGAAGTAGAAATTTCAACCCTCAGGCCGGAAGCAGGAAGCAAATGAGGAAGCAGGAAGTACCAAGAGCGGGAAGTGTAATATATTTTTGGGAAGGAAACTGACTGCCTTTTTTTGTGGGGGTGAGAATTTTTTTAAATAGGCAAAATAAATTAAGCAAGCTGCTGCTCCCCTTTAAACGGAGAGAAAGAAAGATTTTTTAAAAGACTTGCATTTCTACAGCGCCTTTCACCACCTCAGGACGTCCCAAAGCTCTTCACAGCCAATAAAGTACTTTTTTTTAAGTGGAGTCACTGTTGTAATGTATGAAACGCGGCAGCTAATCTGCGCACAGCAAGCTCCCACAAACAGCAATGTGATAACGACCTTTTTTTTTAGTGATGGTGGTTGAGGGGTAAATATTGGCCCCAGGACAACGGGGATAACTCCCCCCACCCCACTGATATAACTGAACTGTAAATGTAAGCATTGCTCAGAGTCTCTCTCTCCCCTCAAGGTCAGAAGGTTGTGTGTTCGAGTCCCACTCCAGGACTCGAGCCCCATAATCCATGCCGACACTCCCCGGTGCCAGTACTGAGGGAGCGCTGCACTGTCGGAGGGGCAGTACTGAGGGAGTGCCGCACTGTCGGAGGGGCAGTACTGAGGGAGCGCCGCACTGTCGGAGGGGCTGTACTGAGGGAGCGCCGCACCGTCGGAGGGACGGTACTGAGGGAGCGCCGCACCGTCGGAGGGACGGTACTGAGGGAGCGCCGCACTGTCGGAGGGGCGGTACTGAGGGAGCGCCGCACTGTCTGAGGGGCGGTACTGAGGGAGCGACGCACTGTCGGAGGGGCAGCACTGAGGGAGCGCCGCACTGTCGGAGGGGCAGTACTGAGGGAGCGCCGCACTGAGGGAGTGCTGCACTGTCGGAGGGGCAGTACTGAGGGAGCGCCGCACTGTCGGAGGGGCAGTACTGAGGGAACACCGCACTGTCGGAGGGGCGGTACTGAGGGAGCGCCGCACCGTCGGAGGGACGGTACTGAGGGAGCGCCGCACTGTCGGAGGGGCAGTACTGAGGGAGTGCCGCACTGTCGGAGGGGCAGTACTGAGGGAGCGCTGCACTGTCGGAGTGGCAGCACTGAGGGAGTACTGCACTGTCGGAGGGGCAGCACTGAGGGAGTGCTGCACTGTCGGAGGGGCAATACTGAGGGAACACCGCACTGTCGGAGGGGCGGTACTGAGGGAGCGCCGCACCGTCGGAGGGACGGTACTGAGGGAGCGCCGCACTGTCGGAGGGGCAGTACTGAGGGAGCGCCGCACTGTCGGAGGGGCAGTACTGAGGGAGCGCTGCACTGTCGGAGTGGCAGCACTGAGGGAGTACTGCACTGTCGGAGGGGCAGTACTGAGGGAGTGCTGCACTGTCGGAGGGGCAATACTGAGGGAACACCGCACTGTCGGAGGGGCGGTACTGAGGGAGCGCCGCACCGTCGGAGGGACGGTACTGAGGGAGCGCCGCACTGTCGGAGGGGCAGTACTGAGGGAGTGCCGCACTGTCGGAGGGGCAGTACTGAGGGAGCGCTGCACTGTCGGAGTGGCAGCACTGAGGGAGTACTGCACTGTCGGAGGGGCAGCACTGAGGGAGTGCTGCACTGTCGGAGGGGCAATACTGAGGGAACACCGCACTGTCGGAGGGGCGGTACTGAGGGAGCGCCGCACCGTCGGAGGGACGGTACTGAGGGAGCGCCGCACTGTCGGAGGGGCAGTACTGAGGGAGTGCCGCACTGTCGGAGGGGCAGTACTGAGGGAGCGCCGCACTGTCGGAGGGGCAATACTGAGGGAGCGCTGCACTGTCGGAGGGGCAGTACTGAGGGAGCGCTGCACTGTCGGAGGTGCCGTCTTTCTGATGAGACATTAAAGCAAGGCCCTGTCTGCTCTCTCAGGCGGATCTAAAAAATCCCATGGCACGATTTCGAAGAAGAGCATTGGTGAGTTCTCCCCGGTGTCCTGGGGCCAACTTCACTAAAACACGAGCCTCCTCCCACCCCTCTTCATCTCACCCCATCCTTCTATTCCCCTCTCCCTCATGCACTTATCCATCTTTCCCTGAAACTCATACTTTCCCCACTTCGTGACGTCCCAGAGCGCTTTACAGGAGGTATTTGTGAAGTGCCATCGCCGTTGCGATGTCGGGGATGCCTCTCTCAGGGCCCGTGGCAGTGTTGAATCTTCTCCTTATATCAAGGCAGTTGCCTATTGGAAGTTAAGCAGGGGCACAACCAATAAAAACAGTCACTTAACAAAAAAAATTAAAAGGAAACTTAAATTAAATTAAAAAACTATTGAGTTGCAGTGTTGGGAATGAGCAGAGAGGCTGAGGGAGACGGCGAGAGGCTGAGGGGGGCGGCGAGAGGCTGAGGGGGGCGGCGAGAGGCTGAGAAAGACTGAGGGAGACACAGACTGAGGGAGGCTGCGACGAGGCTGAGTGAGACTGACCGAGGCTGAGGGAGACTGACCGAGGCTGAGGGAGACAGCGAGGATGAGGGAGACTGTGGGGGGCTGCGGAGAGGCTGCGGGAAGGTTGAGGGAGACTGAGACAGGTTGCGGGGGGCTGTCAGAAGCTGCTATGGCTCTAGGAGGCTGTAAGAAGCTGTGAGGGGCTGTGGGAGGCTGTGAGAGGCTCTGGGAGCCTGTGAGTAGCTGCCAAGGCTGTGAGAGGCTCTGGGAGGCTGTGAGAGGCTCTGGGAGCCTGTGAGAAGCTGCCAAGGTTGTGAGAGGCTCTGGGAGCCTGTGAGAAGCTGCCAAGGTTCAGAGAGCCTGTGGGGAGGTTGTGAGAGGCTCTGGGAGCCTGTGAGAAGCTGCCAAGGTTGTGAGAGGCTCTGGGAGGCTGAGAGAGGCTCTGGAAGCCTGTGGGGAGGTTGTGAGAGGCTCTGGGAGCCTGTGAGAAGCTGCCAAGGTTCTGGGAGGCTGTGAGAGGCTCTGGAAGCCTGTGGGGAGGTTGTGAGAGGCTCTAGGAGCCTGTGAGAAGCTGCCAAGTTTGAGAGAGCCTGTGGGGAGGTTGTGAGAGGCTCTGGGAGCCTGTGAGAAGCTGCCGAGGCTCTGGGATCCTGTGAGAAGCTGCCAAGGTTGTGAGAGGCCCTGGCCGGAAGTGCCAGGCCTGTTAATGGCAGCGGTCCTGACCCAGCCTGCCCCGCGCTGGGGAAAATGCCCGGGGCCGCCGATGGGGGCGGTAGTGCGCCTGCGCCGAGGGTCGCGGCTGCACCCTGGGAAGCTGCCCGAGCCCAGCCGAAAATGCCAGCCATTTAAGAGTTTCTTCCATTCTTTCCCCCCGCAAAAAGAGCCGCGCACGACCGGGATTGCAGCGGGAGGCAGCGAATGCATCAAGTGGACATGGAGTCCGGCAGCGGCCAGGGCCAGAGCCAGAGCCCGGGCCCGCCGCGGGTGTGAGTAAAGCCGGGCGCATTCTGCACTCTGCTCCCGGGGGCGGCGGGGCTCCTTTGTCCACATGTCCAGAGCCAGGGATTGCACGGAGAGGGATTGCACCCCCCAGAGCCAGGGATTGCACGGAGAGAGATTGCACGGAGAGGGATTGCACCCCCAGAGCCAGGGATTGCAACCCCAGAGCCTGCCCTGAAAGGGATTGCACAGAGAGGGATTGCACCCCCAGAGCCAGCCCTGAGGGTTTGCATTTAAAGGGTTTGCCCTGAGAGGGATTGCACCCCCAGAGCCAGCCCTGAGAGGGATTGCACCCCCAGAGCCAGCCCTGAGAGGGATTGCACCCCCAGAGCCAGCCCTGAGAGGGTTTGCACCCCCAGAGCCAGCCCTGAGAGGGATTGCACCCCCAGAGCCAACCCTGAGAGGGATTGCACCCCCAGAGCCAGCCCTGAGAGGGATTGCACCCCCAGAGCCAGCCCTGAGAGGGTTTGCACCCCCAGAGCCAGCCCTGAGAGGGATTGCACCCCCCGAGCCAGCCCTGAGAGGGATTGCACCCCCCGAGCCAGCCCTGAGAGGGATTGCACCCCCCGAGCCAGCCCTGAGAGGGATTGCACCCCCCGAGCCAGCCCTGAGAGGGATTGCACCCCCCGAGCCAGCCCTGAGAGGGATTGCACAGAGAGGGATTGCACCCCCCAAAGCCTGCCCTGAAAGGGATTGCACAGAGAGGGATTGCACCCCCAGAGCCAGCCCTGAGGGTTTGCATTTAAAGGGTTTGCCCTGAGAGGGATTGCACCCCCAGAGCCAGCCCTGAGAGGGATTGCACCCCCAGAGCCAGCCCTGAGAGGGATTGCACCCCCAGAGCCAGCCCTGAGAGGGTTTGCACCCCCAGAGCCAGCCCTGAGAGGGATTGCACCCCCAGAGCCAACCCTGAGAGGGATTGCACCCCCAGAGCCAGCCCTGAGAGGGATTGCACCCCCCGAGCCAGCCCTGAGAGGGATTGCACCCCCCGAGCCAGCCCTGAGAGGGTTTGCACCCCCCGAGCCAGCCCTGAGAGGGATTGCACCCCCCGAGCCAGCCCTGAGAGGGATTGCACCCCCCGAGCCAGCCCTGAGAGGGATTGCACCCCCCGAGCCAGCCCTGAGAGGGATTGCACCCCCCGAGCCAGCCCTGAGAGGGATTGCACCCCCCGAGCCAGCCCTGAGAGGGATTGCACCCCCCGAGCCAGCCCTGAGAGGGATTGCACCCCCCGAGCCAGCCCTGAGAGGGATTGCACCCCCCGAGCCAGCCCTGAGAGGGATTGCACCCCCCGAGCCAGCCCTGAGAGGGATTGCACCCCCCGAGCCAGCCCTGAGAGGGATTGCACCCCCCGAGCCAGCCCTGAGAGGGATTGCACCCCCCGAGCCAGCCCTGAGAGGGTTTGCACCCCCAGAGCCAGCCCTGAGAGGGTTTGCATTTAAAGGGATTGCACTTAAAGGGATGTAAACATAAGAATTAGGAGCAGGAGTCGGCCAGATGGCCCCTCGCACCTGCTCCGCCATTCAATAAGATCTTGGCTGATCTTTGACCTCGACTCCATTTTCCTGTCCGATCTCCATATCCCTTGATTCCCCTAGAGTCCAAAAATCTATCGATCTCAGCCTTGAATATACTCAACGACTGAGCCTTCACAGCCCTCTGGGGAAGAGAATTCCAAAGATTCACCGCCCTCTGAGTGAAGAAATTCCTCCTCATCTCAGTCCTAAATGGCTGACCCCTTATCCTGAGACTGTGACCCCTGGTTCGAGACTCTCCAGCCAGGGGGAAACAGCCTCTCAGCATCTACCCTGTCAATCCCCCCTCAGAATCTTATATGTTTCAATGAGATCACCTCTCATTCTTCTAAACTCCAGGGAGTATAGGCCCATTCTAGAGCCAGCACTTAAAAGGATTGCACCTTAGTTAGACCCATTAATTAAAGGGACTATACCCAGATCCTTCAATTAAAGGGACGGTACCCAGACCCATCTATTCTAATGCTTGCACCTAAAGCCATCAGTTATAGCGACTGCATTAATTACAGTTTTGAAATAGATAAGTCACCCGGTCTGGAGGGAAGTACGGCTGGAAAGGAAGGGCATCCAAAGCTGGAGCTCCCTGGCCGACTAAAGATAGAGAGGTTAAAATGAGACACGCAAAGGAGGCTTATGATTAATGTAAGGTTCATAATTCAGTAGAGAAACGAGCTGAACACAGAGGAGATTAAAAAAGGGAATAAGAGGGGCAAAGAGATTATATCAGAATAGATTAGCGGCTAACAAAAAAGGGAACCCAAAAGTCTTTTATAAACACATAAATAGTAAAAGTTTAGTCAAAGGAAGGGTGGGGCCGATTAGGGAACAAAAAAAGGAGATCTTGTGGTGGCAGGGGGCATGGCGGAGGTACTGAATGAGTACTTTGCATCTGTCTTCACTAGCGAAGAGGATGCTGCCAATGTCACAGTAAAGGAGGAGGCAGTAGCGATATGGGATAGGATAACAATAGATACAGAGGAGGTACTTAAAAGGTTGGCAGCGCTCAAAGTAGAAAAGTCACCCGGTCCGGATGGGATGCATCCTAGGTTACTGAGGGAAGTACGGCTGGAAATTGCGGAGGCTCTGGCCACAATCTTCCAGTCTTCCTTCGATACGGGAGTGGTGCCAGAGGACTGGAGGATTGCAAGTGTTACGCCCCTGTTTAAAAAAGGGCAGAGGGAGAAACCTGGTCACTGCAGGCTGGTCAGCCTAACGCCAGCACTGGGGAAACTTTCATGGACAAGCCGAGTTTACGTAATCTCTCCTCATAATCTAACTCTTGGAGCCCCGGTAACATTCTGGTCAATCTGTGCTGCACTCCTTCCAAGGCCAATATATCCTTTCTAAGGTGTGGTGCCCAGAACTGTACACAGTGCTTCAGATGTGGTCTAACCAGGGCTTTGTATAGCTGCGGCAAAGCTTCCTCCCCTTTATATTCTAGCCCTCTACAGTTATAAAGGCTAACATCGAGTTACATAGAATGTCCAGCACAGAAACAGGCCATTCGGCCCAACTGGTCCGTGCCGGTGTTTCTGCTCCACACGAGCCTCCTCATCTTACCCCATCAACATATCCTTCTATTCCTTTCTCCCTCATGTGTTTATCTCACTTCTCTTTAAATGCATCTCTGCTATTCGCCTCAACCACTCCCTGTGGTAGCGAGTTCCACATTCTCACCACACTCTGGGTAAATCTTTTAGCCTTTTTGATTTTTTTTTTGTACCTCACTACTACATTTTAGTGATCTGTGTACATGGACCCCGAAATCTATTTGGGCCTCCACTGTTCCGAGCTTGTCACCATTTAAATAATACTCAACATAATCGAGTTCTTTGATGAACTAATGGATCAGTACCTAGGCTCCCGGTCGATTTTAAAATTCTCATCCTCATCTTCAAATCCCTCCATGGCCCCTCGCCCCCCTCCCTATCTCTGTAACCTCCTCCAGCCCTACAATTCTCATCCTCCTGTTCAAATCCCTCCATGGCCCCTCGCCCCCTCCCTATCTCTGTAACCTCCTCCAGCCCTACAATTCTCATCCCCCTGTTCAAATCCCTCCATGGCCCCTCGCCCCCTCCCTATCTCTGTAACCTCCTCCAGCCCCTACAATTCTCGTCATCCTGTTCAAATCCCTCCATGGCCCTCGCCCCCTCCCTATCTCTGTAACCTCCTCCAGCCCCTACAATTCTCATCCTCGTGTTCACATCCCTCCATGGCCCTCGCCCCCACCCTATCTCTCTAACCTCCTCCAGCCCCTACAATTCTCATCCTCCTGTTCAAATCCCTCCATGGCCCTCGCCCCCTCCCTATCTCTGTAACCTCCTCCAGCCCTACAATTCTCATCCTTCTGTTCAAATCCCTCCATGGCCCCTCGCCCCCTCCCTATCTCTGTAACCTCCTCCAGCTCCTACAATTCTCATCCTCCTGTTCAAATCCCACCATGGACCCTCGCCCCCCTCCCTATCTCTGTAATCTCCTCCAGCCCCTACAATTCTCATCCTCCTGGTCAAGATCCCTCCATGGCCCTCGCCCCCTCCCTATCTCTGTAACCTCCTCCAGCCCCTACAATTCTCATCCTCGTGTTCACATCCCTCCATGGCCCTCGCCCCCACCCTATCTCTCTAACCTCCTCCAGCCCCTACAGTTCTCATCCTCCTGTTCAAATCCCTCCATGGCCCTCGCCCCCTCCCTATCTCTGTAACCTCCTCCAGCCCTACAATTCTCATCCTTCTGTTCAAATCCCTCCATGGCCCCTCGCCCCCTCCCTATCTCTGTAACCTCCTCCAGCTCCTACAATTCTCATCCTCCTGTTCAAATCCCACCATGGACCCTCGCCCCCCTCCCTATCTCTGTAATCTCCTCCAGCCCCTACAATTCTCATCCTCCTGGTCAAGATCCCTCCATGGCCCTCGCCCCTCCCTATCTCTGTAATCTCCTCCAGCCCTATAATCCTCTGAGATCTCTGCGCTCCTCCAATTCTGGCCTCTTGAGCATCTCTGATTTCCATCGTCCCACCATTGGCGGCCGTGCCTTCAGCTGCCTGGGGCCCTAAGCTCTGGAATTCCCTCCCTAAACCTCTCCGCCTCTCTCTCCTCCTTTAAGACGCTCCATAAAACCTGCCTCTTTGACCAAGCTATTGGTCACCTGTCCCACTATCTCCTTATGTGGCTTGGTGTCAAATTTTGTTTGACTTACGCTCCTGTGAAGTGCCTTGGGACGTTTTACTACATTAAGAACAATAGAAATAGGAGCAGGAGTCGGCCATTTCGCCGATCAAGCCTGCTCCACCATTCAATAAAATCATGGCTGATCTTCTACCTCATCTCTTCTTTCCTGAACTATCCCCATATCCCTTGATTCCCTTTAATATTCAAAAATCTATCGATCTCTGTCTTGAATATACTCAATAACTGAGCCTCCACAGCCCTCTGGGGTAGAGAATTCCAAAGATTCTCCACCCTCTGAGTGAAGAAATTCCTCCTCATCTCAGTCCTAAATGGCCGACCCCTTATTCTGAGACTGACCCCTGGGTCTAGACTCCCCAGCCAGGGGAAACATCCTCCCTGCATCTACCCTGTCAAGCCCTGTAAGAATTTTGTATGTTTCAATGAGATCACCTCTTAAAGGCGCTATATAAATGCAAGTTGTTGTTGAACTCTGTCAAAACCCTTCATGATTTTGAACATCTCTATTAAATCTCCCCATAACCTTCTCTGCTCGAAGGAGAACAACCCCAGCTTCTCCAGTCTCTCCACATCACTGAAGTCCCTCATCCCTGGTACCATTCTAGTAAATCTCCTCTGCACCCTCTCCAAGGCCTTGACATCCTTCCTAAAGTGTGGTGCCCAGAATTGGCCACAATACTCCAGCTGGGGTCTAACCAGTGTTTTATAAATGTTTAGCATAACTTCCTTGCTTTTGTACTCTGTGCCTCTATTAATAAAGCCAAGGATCCCATATGGTTCATTAACAGCCTTCTCACCTTGTCCTGCCATCTTCAAAGATCAGCCATGATCTTATTGAATGGCGGAACAGGTTCAAGGGTGATGAATGGGCCTCCTCCTGTTCCTGTGTAACAGGCTCGAGGGGGCTGAATGGGCCTCCACCTGTTCCTGTGTAACAGGCTCGAGGGGCTGAATGACCTCCTCCTGTTCCTGTGTAACAGGCTCGAGGGGCTGAATGACCTCCTCCTGTTCCTGTGTAACAGGCTCGAGGGGCTGAATGAGCCTCCTCCTGTTCCTGTGTAACAGGCTCGAGAGGTTGAATGGGCCTCCTCCTGTTCCTGTGTAACAGGCTCGAGGGGCTGAATGGGCCTCCTCCTGTTCCTGTGTAACAGGCTCGAGGGGCTGAATGGGCCTCCTCCTGTTCCTGTATAACAGGCTCAAGGGGTTGAATGGCCTCCTCCTGTTCCTGTGTAACAGGCTCGAGAGGTTGAATGGGCCTCCTCCTGTTCCTGTGTAACAGGCTCGAGGGGCTGAATGGGCCTCCTCCTGTTCCTGTGTAACAGGCTCGAGGGGCTGAATGGGCCTCCTCCTGTTCCTGTGTAACAGGCTCGAGGGGGCTGAATGGGCCTCCTCCTGTTCCTAATGTAACAGGCTTGAGGGGGCTGAATGGGCCTCCTCCTGTTCCTAATGTAACAGGCTCAAGGGGGCTGAATGGGCCTCCTCCTGTTCCTAATGTAACAGGCTCAAGGGGGCTGAATGGGCCGCCTCCTGTTCCTGTGTAACAGGCTCGGGGCGGGGGGGCACTGAATGGGCCTCCTCCTGTTCCTAATGTAACAGGCTTGTGGGGGCAGAATGGGCCTCCTCCTGTTCCTGTGTAACAGGCTCGAGGGGGCTGAATGGTCCTGCTCCTGTTCCTAAGATGACGTCTCTTCACGTATTTTCTTTTTTAATTTTGCAGCAAGGAGGAGGAGACGGAGAATGAGATGTTGGCACAAGATCCGCGGGAGGCTGCGATTTACCCCGAGGAAGAGAAGGAGGAGGAGGCCGGGCCTGGTGCAGCTCCAGCACGGATGGATAACAGCTGTGGGGCAGAGGGGCCGGGATTGCCCTTGGAGCTCGGGGAGCGGGAGGCTGCGGAGGAGGAGAAGCCCCCGGTGTGTGCCATGTGCTGTCGGGTCTTTGCCAGCGCCCGGGAGCTGGAGCGTCATGTGCTGGAGGTTCATGGCCCCGAGGGCCCGCTGGGGGCTGGCCCCACCCCCTCCTCCCCCTTCCAGTGCCTGGTCTGCCAGCGTTCCTTCCTCACCTCCTCGGAGCTCCGGGCCCACCGCCGCTCCCACACGCAGGACCGGCTCTTCCAGTGCTCCGTCTGCAAGGAGACCTTCAGCCAGTCGGCCGACTTCTTCAGCCACCGGTGCCCGCTCGGGGAGGACAAGCCCTGCCAGTGCAGCGTCTGCCACAAGACCTTCCAGCGCCTCTCCTCCTTCCTCGTCCACCAGTGCTCCCGCCCCGTCCAGAAGCCCTTCAAGTGCGACGTGTGCGGCAAGGGTTTCGCCCAGTCCTCCAAGCTGTCGGATCACCAGAGGACTCACACCGGAGAGAGGCCTTTCAGGTGAGCTGGGGGAGCGGGAGGGGGCTCCAAGGTAGGCGGCGTTGCGAGCGGTGCAGAGAGAAGCGTCAAATTACAAAAGAGATACTGGCCCGGAATTTGCGGTCAGCGGCGAAGCAAAGGTGCTCGCCACTGGCCCCCGAAGTAAGCTTCGCACAAAGATCTCGCGATCTCGGTGTCGAGCAGTTCGGGTTTTCCGATGCGTAATTCAAATCGCCGGAGTTTAGTGGGGATCTCCCAGTGTGAGCTGCTGTCTTAGCAGCCAATCAAACCACAGGATTCACGGTGGCATAGTGGTTAGCACTGTTACCTCACAGCGCCAGGGACCCGGGTTCCTGTCTGTGTGGAGTTTGCACATTCTCCCCGTGTCTGCGTGGGTTTCCTCCGGGTGCTCCGGTTTCCTCCCACAGTCCAAAGATGTGCGGGTTAGGTTGATTTGGCTATGATAAATTGACCCTTAGTGTTAGGGGGGATTAAATACGTGGGGTTACGGGGATAGGGTGGGATATGTGTCGGTGCAGGCTCGATGGGCCGAAATGGCCTCTATCTGCACTGTGGGGATTCTGTGATTCGCACAGACGGCGAACAAGGAAGTAGGTAAGCTCTTAAAATTCCAACTTTTCAAAAATGTTAAGAGAGCAAAACAGAGATTGGGGCTCTCGTGCGGGGAAAAGGCAAACATGAAATAAAAATTAACAAACTTTAAAATAACAGATTGAAAAAATTTTTTTTTAAGTTTCTTAATTTGAAATGTTATTAAAATGGATAAATTTGACAGTCAAAATTAAAATTAGTTTTTCAGGCCCTTAGTATTTGTTTAGCAGTCGATAGGCTATTAAAAGCCCAGTTACACCTAATCCCTTTGAGTCTAACTTTTAGTGGGGAATTTACCAGCGTGATTACTGCGGAAGAGCCGAAGTTTAGTCCGTTTCCCTGATTCGAGAGATTTCACTGATTGCTGGCTCTGTGTGGTGCGGTGGGGGGGGGGCGAGGTGCACAGCGCAGCCAGTGTCGGAGCAGTGAACGACTGACCGCAACTTCCCAATTTCCGCCTGCGTGCGGCAAATCCTGACGTTGCGGTCCGTCTCCAAGGCGAAATGACGGTGAAGGCTGCCAGTCAGGGCCGCAATGGATTAAGGGAGTGGGCAAAACTGTGGCAAATGGATTTCAATTTTGGCAAGTGTGAGGCCATCCACTTTGGACTTAAAAAGGATTGCGTAGGATATACGGCACAGAAACAGGCCATTCGGCCCAACCAGTCCGTGCCGGCGTTTAAGCTCCACTCGAGCCTCCTCCCGTCTTTCCTCATCTAAATCTGTCAGCATCACCCTCTATTCCCTTCTCCCTCATATATGCTTGACTAGCCTCCCCTTAAATGCATCTATACTATTCGCTTCAACCACTCCCTGTGGTAGTGAGTTCCACATTCTCACCACTCTCTGGGTAAAGAAATTTCTTCTGAATTCCCTATTGGATTTCTTGGTGACTATCTTATATTGATGGCCTCTAGTTATGCTCTTCCCCACAAGTGGAAACACACTCTCTGTCTACTCTATTAAAACCTTGCATAATCTTGAAGACCTCTATCAGGTCACCCCTCAGCCTTCTCTTTTCTAGAAAAAAGAGCCCCAGCCTGTTCAGCCTTTCCTGATAGTTATAACCTCGCATTTCTGGTATCATCCTTGTAAATCTTTTTTGCACCCTTTTTATAATATGGCGACCAGAACTGTGCACAGTGCTACAAGTGTGGTCTAACCAAGGTACTGTATATGGAGACCAGAACTGTGCACAGTGCTCCAAGTGTGGTCTAACCAAGGTATAAGGAGACCAGAACTGTGCACAGTGCTCCAAGTGTGGTCTAACCAAGGTATAAGGAGACCAGGACTCTGCACAATACTCCAAGGCTAACAAGAGAAGTTAAAGATAGTATTAGATCAAAGGAAGAGGCTTATAATGCTGCCAAAAAGGGCAGTAAGCCTGAGGATTGGGAGGATTTTAGAATTCAGCAAAGGAGGACCAAGAAATTGATGAAGAAAGGGAAAATAGAATATGAGAGTAAACTAGCGAGAGACGTAAAAACAGACTGTAAAAAGCTTCTATAGGTATGAAAAAAGGAAAAGATTAGTGAAAGTAAATGTGGGTCCCTTACAGGCTGAGACAGGAGAAATTATAATGGAGAATAAAGAAATGGCAGAGAAATTAAACAAATACTTTGTTTCTGTCTTCACGGAAGAAGACGCAAAAAACTTCCCGGAATAGTGGAGAACCAAGGGTCTAGCGAGAATGAGGAACTGAAAGAAATTAGTATTTGTAAAAAAGTAGTACTGGAGAAATTAATGGGACTGAAAGCTGATAAATCCCCTGGACCTGATGGCCTACATCCTCGGGTTTTGAAAGAGGTGGCTATAGAGATAGTGGATGCATTGGTTGTCATTTTCCCAAATTCCATAGATTCTAGAACGGTTCCCACAGATTGGAAGGTAGCAAATGTAACCCCACTATTTAAGAAAGGAGGGAGAGAGAAAATGGGGAACTACAGACCAGTTAGCCTGACATCAGTAGTAGGGAAAATGCTAGAATCTATTATTAAGGACGTGGTAACAGGGCACTTAGAAAATAATAATAGGATTGGGCAGAGTCAACACGGATTTATGAAAGGGAAATAGTGTTTGACAAATCTGTTAGAGTTTTTTGATGTCGTAATTAGCAGAATAGATAAGGGGGAACCAGTGGCTGGAGTGTATTTGGATTTTCGGAAGGCATTCGATAAGGTGCCACATAAGAGATTATTAAACAAAATTAGGGCTCATGGGATTGGCGGTAATATACTAGCATGGATTGAGGATTGGTTAACGGACAGAAAACAGAGAGTAGGAATAAACGGGTCATTTTCAGGTTGGCAGGATCAGTGCTTGGGTCTCAGCTATTCACAATCTACATCAATGATTTGGATGAGGGGCCCAAATGTAATATATCTAAGTTTGCTGATGATACAAAGCTGGATGGGAATGTAAGTTGTGAGGAGGATGCAAGGAGGCTTCAAGGAGATATAGACAGGCTAAGTGAGTGGGCAAGAACATGGCAAATGGAATATAATGTGGCGAAATGTGAAGTTATCCACTTTGGTAGGAAAACTAGAAAAGCAGAGTATTTTTTAAATGTTGAGAGATTGGGAAATGTTGGTGTTCAGAGGGACCTGGGTGTCCCTGTACACGAATCACTGAAAGTTAACATGCAGGTACAGCAAGCAATTAGGAAAGCAAATGGTATGTTGGCCTTTATTACAAGAGGATTTGAGTAAAGGAGTAAAGATGTCTTACTGCAATTATATAGGGTCCTGGTGAGACCATACCTGGAGTATTGTGTAGAGTTTTGGTCTCTTTACCTAAGGAAGGATATACTTGCCATAGAGGGAGTGCAACGAAGGTTCACCAAACTGGTTCCTGGGATGGGGGGATTGGCCTATGATGAGAGATTGAGTAGACTAGGCCTATATTCTCTAGAGTTTAGAAGAATGAGAGGTGATCTCATTGAAACATACAAAATTCTTACAGGGCTTGACAGGGTAGATGCTGGGAGGATGTTTCCCCTGGCTGGGGAGTCTAGACCCAGGGGTCACAGTCTCAGAATAAGGGGCGAGCCATTTAGGACTGAGATGAGGAGGAATTTCTTCACTCAGAGGGTGGTGAATCTGTACCCCAGAGGGTTGTGGAGGCTCAGCCGTTGAGTATATTCAAGACAGAGATCGATAGATTTTTGAATATTAAGGGAATCGAGGGAATATGGAGATAGTTCAGGAAAGTGGAGAAGAGGTAGACGATCAGCCATGATCTTATTGAATGGCGGAGCAGGCTCCAAGGGCCAAATGGCCGACTCCTGCTCTTATTTCTTCTGTCCAAGTGTGGTCTAACCAAGGTATATGGAGACCAGAACGCTGCACAGTGCTCCAGGATGTGGTCTAATCAAGGTTCGATACAAGTTTAGCATAACTTCTCTACTTTTCAATTCTATCCCTTTTAGAAATAAACCCCAGTGCTTGGTTTGATTTTTATGGCCTTATTAACCTGCGTCACTACTTTGTGATTTGTGAATCTGTACTCCCAGATCCCTTTGCTCATCTACCCCATTTAGATTCTTATTTTACAAGAAATTCCTCCTCATCTCAGTCCTAAATGGCCGGGGGAATGGGACTGACTCGATTGCTCTGCAGGGAGCTGGCACGGACTCGATGGGCCAAATGGCCTCCTTCTGTGCTGTTATGACTCTGACCTCCTCATTTTTCTTACCAAAATGTAATAACTCTCATTTATCTATGTTGAAATTCATTTGCCAATTATATGCCCATTCTGCAAGTTTATGAATGTCATCTTGTAATTTGTTGCTGTCCTCCTCAATATTAATTACATTCCCCAATTTGGTGGTGTCTGCAAATGTTGGCCTTTATTACAAAAGGATTGGAGTATAGGATTGGGTGAAACTAGAACTAGGGGGCATAGTTTTAGAATAAGGGGCTGCTCTTTCAAAACTGAGATGAGAAGGAACTACTTCACTCAGAGGGTGGTAGGTCCATGGAATATGCTGCCCCAAAAAGCTGTAGAAGCTACATCATTACATAAATTGAAAACAGAAATAGACAGTTTCCTAGAAGTAAAAGGAATTAAGGGTTACGGGGAGCGGGCAGGAATTTGGACATGAGTGTAGGTTCGGATCGGTCATGGCCCTGTGGGTAGCGTAGCGGGCCCAGGGGCCGTGTAGCCTGATCCTATTTCGTGTGTCCAATTCTGTTAGGTTCAGGAGATGGTTCTGTGATAGTAGATTGGCGGTTAGGATCAGATCAGCCATGATCTTATTGATGGCGGAGCAGGCTCGAGGGGCCAGTTGGCCTACTCCTGCTCCTATTTCTTATGTTCTTATGTAAAGACATCTTACTGCAATTATATCGGGCCTTGGTGAGACCATACCTGGGGTGTACTGTGAACAAGTTTGGTCTCCTAACCTAAGGAAGGATTTACTTGCCTTAGAGGGAGTGCAATGAAGGTTCACCAGACTGGTTCCTGGGATGAAGGGATTGTCCTATTAGGGGAGAGTTTTTTTCTATTCGTTTATGGGATGTGGGTGTCGCTGGCGAAGATTGAGGTGACTAGGCCTATATTCTCTGGAGTTTAGAAGAATGAGGGGTGATCCCATTGAAACATAAAATTCTTACAAGGCTTGACAGGGTAGATGCTGGGAGGATGTTTTCCCCTGGCTGGGGAGTCTAGAACTAGGGGTCACAGTCTCAGGATAAGGGATCAGCCATTTAACACTGAGATGAGGAGAAATTTCTTCACTCAAAGGGTTGAGAGTCTTTGGAATTCTCTACCCCAGAGGGCTGTGAATGCTCAGTTGTTGAGTATATTCAAGACTGAGATCGATAGATTTTTGAATACTAAGGGATTCAAGGGATATGGGGATCGGGCGGGAAAGTGGAGATGAGGTAGAAGATCAGCCATGAGGCTCGAGGGGCCATACGGCCGACTCCTGCTCCTATTTCTTATGTCGTCCGCAGATTTAGAAATCGTGTTTTTGATTCCCAAGTCTGAATCGTTAATATAAATTGTGAACAACAGTGGTCCCAGCATTGATCCTTGTGGGACCCCCCCACTTCCCACCTTCTACCACTCTGAATAGCCACCCTTTACCCTTGCTCTCTGCTTTCTGTCTTGCAGCCAGCTAGCTATCCGTTCTGCTACTTGTTCTCTGACTCCGCACGCTCTGACCTTGTTCATTACAATAAGGGGAATTTAGGAGAAACTTCTTTCCGCAGAGAGTGGTTCGAATGCGGAAGTCGCTACCACAGGGAGTGGTCGAGGCCAATAGCACAGATGCATTTAAGGGGAAGCTAGATAAACACAGGAGGGAGAAAGGAATAGGTGGTTATGCTGATAGGGTTAGATGAAATGAAAGACTCCCATTTATACAGCGCCTTTCACAACCTCAGGACGTCCGAGTGCTTTACAACCAATTATGTACTTTTTGAAGTGTGGTCACTGTTGTAATGTCGGAAACGCGGCAGCCAATTTGCGCACAGCAAGCTCCCACAAACAGCAATGTGATAATGACCAGATAATCTGTTTTAATGATGTTGATTGAGGGATAAATATTGGCCCCCGGGACACCAGGGAGAACTCCCCCCTGCTCTTCTTCGAAATAGTGGCCGTGGGATCTTTTACGTCCACCTGAGAGGGCAGACGGAACTTCTCATTACCCAGAGAGTGATGAGAATGTGGAACTCGCTACCAGAGGGAGTGGTTGAGGCGAATTGCATAGTTGCATTTAAGGGGAAGCTGGATCAGCACATGAGGGAGAAAGGAACAGAGGGTTATGCTGATCGAGTGAGATGAGGAAAGACGGGAGGAGGCTCGAATGGAGCAGAAACGCCGGCATGGACTGGTTGGGCCGAATGGCCTGTTTCTGTGCTGCACATCCTACGATATGTTGATAGGGTGAGATGAAGTTAGGTGGGAGGAGGCTCGTGTGGAACATAGATTAAAAAATAAACCCTCAGCTGGCCAGGCAGCATCTGTGGAGAGGGAAACAGAGTTAACGTTTCAGGTCGATGACCCTTTGTCAGAACTGGAAAAAGTTAGAGGGGTAACAGGGGCAGGGAAAGGGGGGAGGGGAGGAAAGAACAAAGGGAAGGTCTGTGGTTGGCATGAGATTAGCGTGCAAAATTAAAGCACATGGGATTGGGGGTGAGGTACTGACTTGGATAGAGAACTGGTTGGCAGACAGGAAGCAAAGAGTTGGAATAAACGGGTCTTTTTCCGAGTGGCAGGCAGTGACTAGTGAGGTACCGCAGGGATCGGTGCTAGGACCCCAGCTATTCACAATATATATTCATGATCTGGACGAGGGAACTAGATGTAATATCTCCAAGTTTGCAGATGACACAAAGCTGGGTGGACGTGTGTGCTGTGAGGAGGATGCAGAGAAACTCCAGTATGATTTGGACAGGTTGGGTGATTGGGCAGATGCATGGCAGATGCAGTATAATGTGGATAAATGCGAGGTTATCCACTTTGGTGGCAAAAACAGGAAGGCAGATTATTATCTGAATGGCAATAGATTGGGAAAAGGGGAAGTGCAACGAGACCTGGGTGTCCTTGTGCACCAGTCGTTGAAGGTAAGCATGCAGGTGCAGCAGGCGGTTAGGAAGGCAAATGGTATGTTGGCCTTCATAGCGAGAGGATTCAAGCACAGGAGCAAGGATGTCTTGCTGCAGTTGTACAGGGCCTTGGTGAGACCACACCTTGAGTATTGTGTGCAGTTTTGGTCTGAGGAAGGATGTTCTTGCCATGGAGGGAGTGCAGCGAAGATTCACCAGACTGATACCTGGGATGGCAGGAATGACGTATGAAGAGAAATTGGGACGATTGGGCTTGTATTCACTAGAGTTTAGAAGAATGAGAGGGGATCTCATTGAAACTTATAAAATTCTAACAGGACTAGACAGACTAGATGCAGGAAGGATGTTCCCGATGGTGGGGGAGTCCAGAACCAGGGGTCACAGTCTAAGGATAAGGGGTAAGCCATTTAGGACTGAGATGAGGAGGAATTTCTTCACCCAGAGAGTGGTGATCCTGTGGAATTCTCTACCACAGAAGGCAGTTGAGGCCAACTCATTAAATATATTCAAGAAGGAGTCAGATATATTTCTTAAGGCTAAAGGGATCAAGGGATATGGGGAGAAAGCAGGGACAGGGTACTGAATTTGGATGATCAGCCATGATCTCATTAAATGGCAGAGCAGACTCGAGGGGCCGAATGGCCTACTCCTGCTCCTATCTTCTATGTTTCTATACGCTGAAACGCAGGAGAGGTTAAATGACAAAAGGGATGATGGGGTGAGGCAAAAGCAGATGGTAATGGGACAAGTAAAGTAAAAAAGCTTTTCCTCATGTTGCCTTTGGATCTTCTGCCAATCACCTTAAATCTGTGTCCTCTGGTTCTCAACCCTTCCACCAATGGGAATAGTTTCTCTCTATCTACTCTGTCCAGACCACTCATGATTTTGAACATCCCTATCAAATCTCCTCTCAACCTTCTCTGCTCCAAGGAGAACAACCCCAGCTTAGAACATAGAACAGTACAGCACAGGCCCTTCGGCCCTCGATGTTGTGCTGAGCATTGTCCGAAACCAAGATCAAGCTATCCCACTCCCTATCATTCTGGTGTGCTCCATGTGCTTATCCAATAACCGCTTGAAAGTTCCTAAAGTGTCCGACTCCACTATCACAGCAGGCAGTCCATTCCACACCCCAACCACTCTCTGAGTAAAGAATCTACCTCGGACATCCCTTCTATATCTCCCCCCATGCACCTTATAGTTATGCCCCCTTGTAACAGCTACATCAACCTGAGGAAATAGTCTCTGAACATCCACTCCATCTATCCCCCGCATCATCTTATAAACCTCTATTAAGTCGCCTCTCATCCTCCTCCGCTCTAAAGAGAAAAGCCCTAACTCCCTCAATCTTTCCTCATAAGACCTCCCCCCCCCCAAACCAGGCAGCATCCTGGTAAATCTCCTTTGCACTCTTTCCAATGCTTCCACGTCCTTATAGTGAGGTGACCAGAACTGCACACAATATTCCAAATGTGGTCTCACCAAGGTCCTGTAGAGTTGCAGCATAACCTCACGGTTCTTAAACTCAAACCCCTTGTTAATAAACGCTAACACACTATAGGCCTTCTTTACTGCTCTATCCACTTGAGTGGCAACCTTCAGAGATCTGTGGATATGAACCCCCAGATC
Organism: Squalus acanthias; assembly: GCA_030390025.1. Taxonomy (NCBI): domain Eukaryota; kingdom Metazoa; phylum Chordata; class Chondrichthyes; order Squaliformes; family Squalidae; genus Squalus; species Squalus acanthias. The sequence continues at coordinate 493,284 of JASTWF010000127.1, read as the reverse complement.
CCTCTGTTCCTCCACGTTCCTCAGAACCCTGCAATCCTTATTCAAATTTGCCCTACCAAAATGAATCACCTCGCACTTATCAGGGTTAAATTCCATCTGCCATTTTTCGGCCCAGCTCTGCATCCTATCAATGTCTCTTTGCAGCCTACGACAGCCCTCCACCTCATCCACTACTCCACCAATCTTGGTGTCATCAGCAAATTTACTGATCCACCCTTCAGTCCCCTCCTCCAAGTCATTGATAAAAATCACAAACAGCAGAGGACCCAGCACCGACCCCTGTGGCACACCGCTGGTAACTGGTCTCCAGTCCGAAAATTTTCCATCCACCACCACCCTCTGCCTTCTATGAGATAAAAATGAGAAGTCGCACAACACCAGGTTATAGTCCAACAGATTTATTTAAAATTACAAGCTTTCGGAGCTGTCGCCCCTTCCTCAGGTAGAGTAGTCATGACTTCTATGAGATAGCCAGTTACTTATCCAATCGGCCAAATTTCCCTCTATCCCACAACTCCTTACTTTCTTCATGAGCCGACCATGGGGAACCTTATCAAACGCCTTACTAAAATCCATGTATACGACATCAACTGCTCTACCTTCATCTACACACTTAGTTACCTCCTCAAAGAATTCAATCAAATTTGTTAGGCAAGACTTACCCTTCACGAATCTGTGTTGACTATCCCGGATTAAGTTGCATCTTTCCAAATGGTCATAAATCCTATCCCTCAGGACCTTTTCCATTATCTTACCAACCACCGAAGTAAGACTAACCGGCCTATAATTACCAGGGTCATTCCTATTTCCTTTCTTGAAGAGAGGAACAACATTCGCCACTCTCCAGTCCTCTGGCACCATCCCCGTGGACAGTGAGGACCCAAAGATCAAAGCCAAAGGCTCTGCAATCTCCTCCCTTGCCTCCCAAAGAATCCTAGGATATATCCCATCTGGCCCAGGGGACTTATCGACCCTCAGGTTCTTCAAAATTGCTAGAACATCTACCTCCTCCAGCCTATCCACCTTTATCACACTCTCATCCTCAAAAACATGGCCCCTCTCCTCGGTGAACACTGACGAAAAGTGTTCATTCATCACCTCTCCTATCTCTTCTGACTCCATGCACAAGTTCCCACTACTGTCCTTGACCGGCCTTACCCTCACCTTCTCCAGTCTATCCACGTAACTGAAGTCCCTCATTCCTGGAATCATTATTGTAAATCTTTCCTGCACCCTCTCTAAGGCCTTCACATCCTTCCTAAACTGCGGTGCCCAGAATTGGACACAACACTCCAGTTGTGGCCGAACCAGTGTTTTATAAAGGTTCATCATAACCTCCTTGCTTTTGTTACTCTATACCTCTATTTATGAAGCACAGGATCCCGTATGCTTTTTTAACCGCTTTCTCAACCTACCCTACCATCTTCAATGATTTGTGCACATATACCCCCAGGTCTCTCTCTTCATGCACCCCCTTTAGGATTGTACCATTTTGTTTATATGTCCTCTCCTCGTGCTTCCTGCCAAAATATATCACTTCGTACTTTTCTGCGTTAAATTGCATCTGCCACGTGTCTGTCCAGCCTGTCTTATGTCTTCCTGAAGTCTATCACTCTCCTCACTGTTCACTGTACTTCCAAGTTTTGTGTCATCTGCAGATTTTGAAAAAGTGCCCTATACACCTAAGTCCAAATCGTTAATATATATCAAAAGCAATGGTCCTAGTACCAACCCCTGGGGAACACCACTCTATACCTTCCTCCAGTCTGAAAAACAACCGTTCACCACTACTCTCTGTTTCCTGTCACTTAGCCAATTTCGTATCCATGCTGCCACTGTCCCTTTTATTCCATGGGCTTCAACTTTGCTGGCAAGCCTATTATGTGGCACTTTATCAAACGCCTTTTGGAAGGTATAAAATGATATGGAGCCATGGCGGGTGAATGGAGTTAGGATACAGATCAGCCATAATCTCATTGAATGGCGGAACAGACTCGAGGGGTTGAATGGCCTCCTCCTGTTCCTATGTTGCTAAAAGATGGGTCTAGAGGAGCTGTAACAGCAGAACCATTACTGAGAAAACAGATGGGGTGGTTATAAGAACATAAGAAATAGGAGCAGGCCATTCGGCCCCTCGAGCCTGCTCTGCCATTCAATAAGATCATGGCTGATCTTCTACCTCAACTCCACTTTCCCGCCCGATCCCTGATTCCCTTAGTGTCCAAAAATCCATCAATCTCTGTCTTGAATATACTCAACAACTGAGGACTATGAGATCCCTCTGTTCCTATTGAGTTCAATAACTTCATAATCGTATATTAGCCTTTATTGCAAGGGGGTTGGAGGATAAGAGTAAGGAAGTCTTGCTGCTATTTCTTATGTACCCTCACCAACCCTCTCCTTAACATCATCAAAGGTTGGATAAAGAAAAAAAGGGAAGCTTATGACAGATACCGAGGACTCAATACTGCAGAAAGCCTAGAGGAGTATAGAAAGTGCAGGGGTGAAATTAAAAAGGAAATTAGGAAAGCAAAGAGAGGGCATGAAAAAATATTGGCAAGTAAAGTCAAGGAAAACCCAAAGATGTTTTATAAATACATTTAAGAGCAATAGGATAACTAAAGTAAGAGTAGGGCCTATTAGGCACCATAAAGGTAACCTGTGTGTGGAGGCGGAAGACCTGGGTATGGTTCTTAATGAATACTTTGCGTCTGTTTTCACAAAAGAGAGGGACGATGCAGACATTGCAATCAGGGAGGAGGAGTGTGAAATATTAGATGAAATAAACATTGTGAAAGAGGAAGTATTCAGGGGTTTAGCATCTTTGAAAGTGGATAAATCACCAGGCCCGGATGAAATGTATCCCAGACTGTTAAGAGAAGTGAGAGGAAATAGCAGAGGCTGTGACCATCATTTTCCAATCCTCTCTGGCTACAGGTGTGGTGCCAGAGGACTGGTGGACTGCTAACGTGATACCGTTGTTTAAAAAGGGAGAAAGGGATAGACCGAATAATTACAGGCCAGTCAGCCTAACCTCGGTGGTGGGAAAATTATTGGAAAAAATTCTGAGGGACAGGATAAATCTTCATTTAGAAAGACATGGATTAATCAGCATGGATTTGTTAAAGGAAGGTCATGTCTGACTTGATTGAATATTTTGAGGAGGTAACAAGGAGGGTCAATGAGGGTAGTGCGTTTGATGTAGTCTATATGGATTTTAGCAAGGCTTTTGATAAGGTCCCGCATGGCAGACTGGTCACGAAAGGAAAAGCCCATGGGATCGAAGGCAAAGTGGCAAGTTGGATCCAAAATTGGCTCAGAGGCAGGAAACAAAGGGTAATGGTTGAAAGACGTTTTTGTGACTGGAAGGCTGTTTGCAGTGGGGTTCCGCAGGGCTCAGTACTGGGTCCTTTGCTTTTTGTGGTATATATCAATGATTTGGACTTGAATGTAGGAAGTATGATTAAGAAGTTTGCAGATGATACAAAAATTAGCCATGTGGTTGATGATGAAGAAGAAAGCTGCAGACTGCAGGAAGATAACAATGGACTGGTCAGGTGGGCAGAACAGTGGCAAATGAAATACAATCTGGAGAAGTGTGAGGTAATGCATTTGGGGAGGGCTAACAAGACAAGGGAATATACTATAAATGGTAGGACACTGAGAAGTGCAGAAGATCAGAGGGACCTTGGAGTGCATGTCCACAGATCCCTGAAGGTAGCAGAACAGGTAGATAAGGTGGTTAAGAAGGCGTACGGAATGCTTGCCTTTATTAGCCGAGGCATAGAATACAAGAGCAGGGAGGTTATGCTTCAACTGTATAAAATACGAGTTAGGGCCTCAGCTAGAGTACTGCGTGCAGTTCTGGTCACCACATTACAGGAAGGATGTGATTGCACTAGAGGGGATTGCAGAGGAGATTTACGAGGATGTTGCCTGGGCTGGGGAATTTTAGTGATGAGGAAAGATTGGATAGGCTGGGGTTGTTTTCTTTGGAACAGAGGAGGCTAAGGGGAGATTTAATTGAGGTGTATGAAATTATGAGGGGCCTAGATAAAGTGGATAGGAAGGACCTATTTCCCTTAACAAAAGGGTCAATAACCAGGGGGCATAGATTTAAAGTAATTGGTCGGAGGTTTAGAGGGGAGTTGAGAAATTCTTTCACCCAGAGGGTGGTGGGGGTCTGGAACTCACTGCCTGAAAGGGTGGTAGAGGCAGAGACTCTCATCACATTTAAGAAGTACTTGGATATGCGTTTGAAGTGCTGTAACCTACAGGGCTACGGACCAAGTGCTGGAAAGTGGGATTAGGCTGGATAGCTCTTTGTCGGCCGGCACGGACACGATGGGCCTAATGGCCTCCTTCTGTGCTGTAAATTTCTATGATTCTATGATGATTCAACTCGATCATGTTATGAGGGAGAAAGGAACAGAAGGATATGCTGAGGGGATTAGCTGAAGAAGGGGTGGGAGGAGGCTCATGTGGAGCATACACAAAGTCTTGCGTAGTATTTACAGCACAAAAACAGGACATTCGGCCCAACAGGTCTGTGCTGTAAATACTATGTAAGACTGCTAAACAATGTTGAGCGCAGGAAGGTCGTAAAGGGAGCAGTTTGGGGCCGAATGGCCTGTGACCGTGCCGTAGACTCGGTGTAACTGTGTCTCTCTCTCTCTCTCTCTCTGTTGTGTGCAGGTGTGAAGTGTGCGGGAAGAGGTTCGCTCAGTCCTGCAAGCTGCAAGTCCACTTGTGCATCCACACCGGCGAGAAGCCCTTCAAGTGCGACGCCTGTGGGCGTTCCTACAACCGGCTGGACAACTTGCGGCGTCACCAGCGCTCGCACCTGGTCGAGCGGCCGTTCAAATGCTCAGTGTGCGGCCGGGGCTTCACCGACTCCTCCTGCCTGCTGGCCCACCAGCGCGTGCACTCGGCCGAGAAGCCTTTCCGGTGCGAGGAGTGCGGCCGCGGCTTTGTCCGCTCCGCCAAGCTGGCGCTGCACCGGTGCGCGCGCGCCGGAGAGAGGCCGTACCGGTGCGGGGAGTGCGGCAAGAGCTACAACCGCTCGGAGAACCTCAAGCGCCACCAGCGGGCCCACACCAAGGGCCCCAAGCCCCTGCGCTGCCTGCTCTGCCACAAGTCCTTCAACCTCTTCTCCACCTTCCTGGCCCACCAGGCCAGCCACACCGGCCAGAAGCCCTTCAAGTGCCCCGTCTGCCAGAAGGCCTTCGGGCTCTCCTCCTCGCTCGTGGCCCACCAGTCCATCCACACCGGAGACAAGCCCTATCGCTGTCAGACCTGCGGCAGCAGCTACAACCGGCTGGACAACCTCAGGAGGCACCAGCGCGGACACCAGGGCGAGGGCGGCCCGCGGTGGGAGGCGGGGGCCAGGAGGAAGGCCAAGCGGCCGCCGGCAGGAGTCGGACAGCTGGGGACCCAGCCCACCAGGTGGGCGGCGCAGGGCAAGGTGGAGGCTGACTTGCCTGCCCTCCGGACGGACCAGGTCATCCACGTTGAGACCCTCTTCCGGTGCGACGAGTGTGGCGAGACTTTTGCCGACACGTCTAGCCTCCAGACACACCGTCTAACTCATGCCGAGACCCTCTTCCGGTGCGACAAGTGTGGGGAGACCTTCGCCGACCCGTCTAGTCTCCAGACGCACCGGCTGGTGCACGCCGAGACGCTCTTCCGGTGCGACGAGTGTGGGGAGACCTTTGCCGACCTGTCTAGTCTCCAGACGCACCGTCTGACTCACGCTGAGAGCCTCTTCCGGTGCGACGAGTGTGGGGAGACCTTCGGCGACCCGTCTAGTCTCCAGACGCACCGTCTGACTCACGCCGAGGCACTCTTCCGGTGCGACGTGTGTGGAGAGATTTTCGCTGACCCACCTAGCCTCCAGGCTCACCGTCTGACTCACACCAAGAGGCGCGTCCACAAGTGCAACGTCTGCGGCAAGACCTTCAAGCAGTCGTCTGACCTTTCGGTCCACGGCTACGTCCACACGGGCGAGCGGCCGTTCGGCTGCGCGGTTTGCGGCCGCAGCTTCACCAAGGCGGCGTCTCTCCGCGCGCACCAGGCCATCCACACCGGCCAGAAGTCCTACCGCTGCCATGCCTGCCCCAAGAGCTACAACCGCCTGGACAACCTTCGGAGGCACCAGCGCGTCCACCTGGGAGACCGGCCGTTCCGCTGCACCGTCTGCGGGGAGAGCTTTGTCTCCTCGGCCACGCTGCGCGCCCACCGGGCGGGGCATGGCTACGAGTGCCAGAGCTGCGGGGAGACCTTCACCCGGCCGGCCTCGCTCTCTGAGCACCGGTGTCGCGAGCGGGCTGGCGGGAAGGACTCTGCTGCTGGACCCTCCAACGCCACCTCCTCCAATCAGGTCGTCCACATGGCCACCCGCCTCAAGTGCGAGGCGTGCGGCGAGAGTTTCGGTGATGCCCGCTCTCTCCGTGCCCACCGGTCCCTCCACCTGGAGAGATCCTGCCAGTGCAGAGTGTGCGGGGAGATCTTCAACGACTTCTCCTCGCTTGAAGCTCATCGACCCGTCCATGTGGACACCACCTATCAATGTGCTGTGTGCGAGGAGATCTTCAACGACTCCTCGTCCCTTGAAGCCCATCAAACGGTCCATGTGGACACCTCCTATCAATGTGCTGTGTGCGAGGAGATCTTCAACGACTCCTCGTCCCTTGAAGCCCATCAAACGGTCCATGTGGACACCTCCTATCAATGTGCTGTGTGCGAGGAGATCTTCAACGACTCCTCGTCCCTTGAAGCCCATCAAACGGTCCATGTGGACACCTCCTATCAATGCGCCGTGTGTGGGGAGATCTTCAATGACTCCTCGTCCCTTGAAGCCCATCAAACGGTCCATGTGGACACCTCCTATCAATGCTCCGTGTGTGGGGAGATCTTCAATGACTCCTCGTCCCTTGAAGCCCATCAACCGGTCCATGTGGACACCTCCTATCAATGCTCCGTGTGTGGAGAGATCTTCAATGACTCCTCGTCCCTTGAAGCCCATCAACCGGTTCATGTGGACACCTCCTATCAATGCTCCGTGTGTGGGGAGATCTTCAATGACTCCTCGTCCCTTGAAGCCCATCAACCAGTTCATGTAGACACCTCCTATCAATGCTCCGTGTGTGGGGAGATCTTCAATGACTCCTCGTCCCTTGAAGCCCATCAACCAGTTCATGTGGACACCTCCTATCAATGCTCCGTGTGTGGAGAGATCTTCAATGACTCCTCGTCCCTTGAAGCCCATCAACCAGTTCATGTGGACACCTCCTATCAATGCTCCGTGTGTGGAGAGATCTTCAATGACTCCTCGTCCCTTGAAGCCCACCGGGGAAGCCATGCGGAGCGGAGCCACAAGTGCAGTGGTTGCAGCCAGAGCTTCGACAGCCCCTCCGCCCTCTCTTTGCACCGCTGCCGGAACGTCGGCGACAAGCCCTTCAGGTGCCTGCTCTGCGGGAAGGGGTTCAGCCAAGCCATCTCGCTGAGGAAGCACCGGTGCCCCAGCCCCGGGGAGCAGCCCGCTGTGCGGTGGTCAGCGAGCGGCCACCGGCTGACTGGGCCTCCGCTGCCTCCAGCGCCGCGAGGGGCCCGGCAGTCCGGCCGGCCCAAGGAGCGCTGCTTCAAGTGCGACGTCTGCCCAAAGAGCTACAACCGTCTGGACAATCTGCGGAGGCACCAGCGCGTCCACATGGGAGACCGGCCTTTCCGCTGCACCGTCTGCGGGGAGAGCTTCGTCTCCTCGGCAACGCTGCGTGCCCACCGGGCGGGCCACAGCGCAGAGGGGGGCTACAGGTGCGAGGCCTGCGGCGAGACCTTCTCCCGTCCGGCTTCCCTCTCCGAGCACCGGTGCAACCAGCCCTTCAAGTGGTCGGTGGAGGGGCCGCGGCTGGCTGATGCTGCCACCTCCCCCCCCTCCTCCTCCTCCTCCCTTCCCGGAGGCATCGCCATCTCCACCTCTCCGCCACCAGCGAGGCTGTTCCGATGCGACGTGTGCGGGGAGAGCTTCACCGACTCCTTCTCGCTGCGGACCCACCAACTACTCCACACCTGGGAGAGACCCTTCAAATGTGATCTATGTGACCGAAGCTTCGAAGACTCTTCTTCCCTCACGGAACACCAGCTCAGTCATGGCACGGAGACCCAGAACAAATGTGGACAATGCCAGGAGGTCTTTGATTGTCCGTCCTCTCTACGGACACACCAGCTCCTCCACACCTGGGAGAGGCCCTTCAAGTGCGATCTCTGCGATCAGAGCTTCGAAGACTCTTCTTCCCTCACGGAACACCAGCTCAGTCACGGCATGGAGACAGAACACAAGTGCGAGCAGTGCGGAGAGAGCTTTGATGGTCCGTCCTCACTGAAAACACACCAGCTCCTCCACACCTGGGAGAGGCCCTTCAAATGCGATCTGTGTGACCGAAGCTTCGAAGACTCCTCTTCCCTCACGGAACACCAGCTCAGTCACGGTGCGGAGACACAGTACAAGTGCGACCAGTGCGGAGAGAGCTTTGACGGTCAGTCCTCGCTGCAAGCACACCAGCTCCTCCACACCTGGGAGAGGCCCTTCAAGTGTGATCTCTGCGATCAGAGCTTCGAAGACACTTCTTCCCTCACGGAACACCAGCTCAGTCACGGCACGGAGACAGAACACAAGTGCGAGCAGTGCGGAGAGAGCTTTGACAGTCAGTCCTCACTGAAAACACATCAACTCCTCCACACCTGGGAGAGACCCTTCAAATGTGATCTCTGCGATCAGAGCTTCGAAGACACTTCTTCCCTCACGGAACACCAGCTCAGTCACGGTGCGGAGACAGAACACAAGTGCGAGCAGTGCGGAGAGAGCTTTGATGGTCAGTCCTCGCTGCAAGCACACCAGCTCCTCCACACCTGGGAGAGGCCCTTCAAATGTGATCTGTGTGACCGAAGCTTTGAAGACTCCTCTTCCCTCACGGAACACCAGCTCAGTCATGGTACGGAGACACAACACAAGTGCGGACAATGCCGGGAGGTCTTTGATAGTCTGTCGTCACTGCGGACACACCAGCTCCTCCATGCCTGGCAGAGGCCCTTCAAGCGTGAGCAGGAGTTCGAGGAGCCCTCCATGGCGGTCTGCGGGGCTCCGGTTCCGGCCTGGGACGGCCCATGCAAGTGCCAGGCATGCGGCGAGCTCTTCCTGGATGCCCCCGCCCTGCGGGCACATGGACTCCTGGCCCACGGGCTGGGGCGGGGGGAGGTGGGTCGACAGCAGCAACCGCCCCCTCACTCCTCCTCCTCCTCCAGCCTCCCCTCCCCTGCTCGTGAAAAGCCCTTCAAGTGCCCCATCTGCCAGAAGAGTTTCAGCCTCAACTCGGCGCTGCGGGCCCACCAGACCATCCACACGGGGAACAAGCCTTTCCGCTGTGACCTCTGCGCCCGCAGTTACAACCGACTCGACAACCTCCGGCGCCACCAGTACTCTCACCTCAAGACAGCCCGTTGATTCCCGCCAACTGTGCGGGGGGGAGTGGACAGTCTGTACGAAGCGTGCGCCTGGTGTGATGGGTGCCAGCGGTCTGCTTCCGAAACCAGAACCGGACCAGACCGGACCGGGAGGGGGCTGGGAGAGGATTGGCCAGCCTGTGGTCCGGCCGGACAATAACTGTGACTCTTGTCTCCAGATGCCAGAGCCGTCTGATGGGCCAGAATTGCTTCCCAAGTCGGGGCGGGGGGGGGGTGTCAAAGCACTTTGGGGATTGAGTCTCGCATCAGATCCATGATGTGCTTGATACTGGAGGGTAGAGGGCGCTTTACTCTGTATCTAACCCCATGCTGTACCTGCCCTGGGAGTGTTTGATGGGACAGTGTAGAGGGAGCTTTACTCTGTATCTAACCGTGCTGTACCTGCCCTGGGAGTGTTTGATGGGACAGTGTAGAGGGAGCTTTACTCTGTATCTAACCCCGTGCTGTACCTGCCCTGGGAGTGTTTGATTGGACAGTGTAGAGGGAGCTTTACTCTGTATCTAACCCGTGCTGTACCTGCCCTGGGAGTGTTTGATGGGACAGTGTAGAGGGAGTTTTACTCTGTATCTAACCCGTGCTGTACCTGCCCTGGGAGTGTTTGATGGGACAGTGTAGAGGGAGCTTTACTCTGTATATAACCCCGTGCTGTACCTGCCCTGGGAGTGTTTGATGGGAGCATGTAGAGGGAGCTTTACTCTGTACCTTACCCCGTGCTGTACCTGCCCTGGGAGTGTTTGATGGGACAGTGTAGAGGGAGCTTTACTCTGTATCTAACCCCGTGCTGTACCTGTCCTGGGAGTGTTTGATGGGACAGTGTAGAGGGAGCTTTACTCTGTATATAATCCTGTGCTGTTCCTGCCCTGGGAGTGTTTGATGGGACAGTGTAGAGGGAGCTTTACTCTGTATATAATCCTGTGCTGTACCTGCCCTGGGAGTGTTTGATGGGACAGTGTAGAGGTAGCTTTACTCTGTATCTAATCCGTGCTGTACCTGCCCTGGGAGTGTTTGATGGAGCAGTGTAAAGGGAGCTTTACTCTATCTGCCCCAGGCTGTACCAGCCCTGAACGTGGTAAAATTTTCAGACATTCCCAAATTGCTTCACAGCCAGTGTATTAACGAGGGCTACCATGGTAGCTGATGTGTGCATAGCATGATCCCCTGTGAATGATCAGTTAATTTTTCATTTGGGTGATGTTAGTTGAGTGACGAATGTTGACCCCAGGACACGGGGAGAAGTCCCCCCCCCACTCTCCTTCCAATAGTTTCCATGGGATCTTAAATACCCACCCCAACACACAGATGGGGGTCTAAGTTTAATGTCTCATCCAAAAGATGGCACCTCCGACAGTGCAGCGCAACCTCAGTACCGCCCCCCGCGACAGTGCAGCGCAACCTCAGTACCGTCCCCCACGACAGTGCAGCGCTCCTTCAGTACTGCCCCTCCGACAGTGCGGCACTGCCCTAGAGCTGAGGAGGGAGTGAAAGCACGGTTATACCCGGGTTAGGTCTGGCGTACTGGGAATGACACCGTTGGGTGGATTGAAGTTTATATATTTAATATAAATTTATATCTGTACGTGATGTATAAAAGGGTTAGGATAGTTAGTAAGTGGAACATGTTTGGAAATGTCTTTCCCACGTATTAAATGTGGCATTTGTTTTTCTCACTGATTTCTGATTCCACCCTGCGAACGAACGTCATTAAACATTTTAAAATAACCAGCATGGGTATCGGGGACAGTGTTTATTTTACCCGCGCTGTCCCTGGGTGAGGGTTGTGTTTATCCGGCATCCTTGGCAGCAGCGCAATCGGCGGGAGGCAGCGAGTTAAGTTGGGAATCATTTTTCCGGAAGGAATGACTCTACTGATAACTGATGCTGGCAGATTTGGGTTAGAAGAAAAGACCAAAAAGTCTCTTTCTCCAGCGCCTTTCACCAGCTCCAGACGTCCCAAACCCTTCACAGCCAATGAAGTACTTTTTTTTTTTAAAGTGTACTCACTGTTGTAATGTAGGAAATGTGGCAGCCAATTTGCGCACAGGAAGCTCCCACAAACAGCAATGACCAGATAATCTGTTTTAGTGATGTTGGTTCAGAGATAAATACTGGCCCCAGTAGACCGGGGGGGACTCCCCAATGCTCGTCTTCAAATAGTGGCCGTGGGACATTTTACATCCACCTGAGAGGGCAGACGGGGCCTCGGTTTAACGTCTCATCCGACAGTGCAGCACTCCCTCAGTACTGGCACCGGGGAGCGTGGGCCTGGATTATACGCCTGCGCGTTTTGGCAGCCGCCCTGGACTCGAGTTCCATCACTTCTATCTCTCCCTTCTTCCTCTTTCTTCATTACCCTCCCCCAGCCTTCATGCCTCCTTTTCTTTCTCTGCCGTCAGGTACTCTACCCTCACTAACCCCTATTCTCCACGACTCATCATCCTTCCTACTCTCCTGCCACTGCTCAAGGCTCGACTCCCTCCTAAATAATTCTACTGCTTCCCTCTGTGCCTCTCTTGGCATCCTTCGAAAGGCCCACCCGTGACACTCGTCGCCGCTGCCTCCTAGCTAGTAGCAACCTAAATTGCCCCATCTTACACTCTCCCCGCCCTAAGTGCCTGCTAAGAGCTCATCTCACCAATCGCCTCCCTGCCCTGCCCTTCTGGACAACGCCAGCAAATTAGGTGTCATCGCCCCTTTCCGCATGTCCCTTCAAAATGTACACTCACCTGTAAATAAGGGCCTTGCCATCCATGACCTTATTGTGGATGATCAAATTGACATCATGGCATTGATGAAGACATGGTTGAGGGGTGATGACACCTTTCCCCTCAATGAGGCTTCCCCACCTGGCTATACTTTCCACCATGTGCCCTGCTCAAAGCGCCGTGGTGGTGGAGTAGTCCTTGCACCTAAATCACACCTTGGTCTGTCTCCTGGCAACTTCTCCTTCGAGCATCTCACCTTGTTCCACCCCTCACATCTCTCTCTCAAAATCCTTATTCTGTACCACCCACCCAAATGCCAATCCAATTTACTCACCGATAATCTTCTCTGCTTTCCTCCCTCTGCACCGAGTGATTTCAACCTCCATCTCATCTTGCTCCCTCTCCTCGGAGTTCACTGCCCTTTAAATTCTCCCTTCATGTCAACTCCTCCACCCATATACACGGCCACCCCCTCGATCTTATCTCACGTGGCCTCACTAGCCCCTCCGTAACGATCATCGATAAGGCAATCTCCGACCATTTCCTTGTATCACTCTTTACCCATATTCCCCTCCCACTTTTTGTATCCGCCCCTGGAAAAAAACTCTCCCTCAAGCCCCTTACCACTGCACTTTCTAATTTCCAACGACCTAACCTTTGGCCTACTAGTCTCCATGACATCTCTGCAGCTACTGACTTACTAAATCACACCCTCTCCACCACCTTTGATGCCCTTGTCCCCACTAAAATCATTACACACTCTCACCCTAGTCGTTCCCTCGGTATACCCCTCATCTCCGCTCCCTTAAGTCCAAGGGACGCAGACTTGAACATCTTTGCCGGACAACTGGTCTAATCAGCCATCACCAGATTTGGCTAGATCGTATAAAGCACTACCGGGTCCTGCTGTCGATCACTAAAACCACCCGCTATTCCAAGACGGCAAAAATAACACCAGGCTTCTCTTCTCCACTAACTGTCTTCTCAAACCACCTTCTCCTGCTCCCTCACCTCCAACAATAAATAGGAGGAGCTCATGGACTTCTTTGTTAAAAAGATCGACAACATCCGTTCAACTGCTTCTCCCCCTAGCCCACTGGACCTTCCATTCCGTTTCCCCCCTGCCCTAACCCTAAATTTGCATATTTCTCTCCTATCGTTCCCCCGCCTGCCCTTTCAAAGCTCATCTCGTCAATGAGACTGACCTCCTGCTCTCTCGACCCTATTCCCACTAAATTGCTGACAACCCATCTTTCCTTCCTGGCTCCCACGTTAGCGGATATTGTTAACGGTTCTCTCTCCTCGGGTACTGTCCCCACCCCTCTCAAAAAACCAACCCTCGACCCCTCCGTCCTTGCAAACTACCACCCCATCTCCAACCTTCCTTTCCTCTCCAAAGTTCCTGAACATGTTATCACCTCCCAAATCCGTGCCCATCTTTCCCAGAACTCCTTGTTTGAATCCCTCCAATCAGGCTTCCGCCCCTGCCACAGTACTGAAACTACTCTTACCAAGGTCACAAATGACATCCTAATTGACTGCGACAAAGGTAGTCTATCACTTCTCGGCCTTCTGGACCTGTCTGCAGCCTTTGACACGGTTGACCACAAAATTCTGCTCCAACGCCTCTCCACCGTCGAGAGAAACAGTAGCATAGTGGTTATGTTACTGGACTAGTAATACAGAGGCCTGGACTAATGATCCAGCGACGTGAGTTCAAATCCCACCCCGGCAGCTGGGGAATTTAAATTCAGTTAATTAAATAAATCTGGAATAAAAAGCTAGTATCAGTAATGGTGACCATGAAACTATCGGATTGTCTTATGAGGAAAGGTTGAGCAGGTTGGGCCTATACTTATTGGAGTTCAGAAGAATGAGGTGTGATCTTGTTGAAACATATAAGATTCTGATGGGGCTTGACAGGGTAGATGCAGAGAGGATGTTTCCCCTTGTGGGGGAATCTAGAACTAGAGGGCATAGTTTCAGAATAAGGGGTCATAAGAAATAGGAGCAGGAATAGGCCACTTGGCCCCTCGAGCCTGCTCCGCCATTCAATAAGATCATGGCTGATCTGATCTTGGGCTCAAAGCCACTTCCCTGCCCGCTCCCCATAACCCTTCACCCCCTTATCTTGCAAAAATCTGTCTATCTCCACCTTAAATGTATTTAATGACCCAGCCTCCACGGCTCTCTGGGGCAGAGAATTCCACAGATTTACGACCCTCATCTCAGTTCTAAAAGGGCGACACTTTATTCTGAAACTATGCCCCCGAATTCTAGATTTCCCCACGAGGGGAAACATCCTCTCTGCATCTACCCTGTCAAGCCCCCTCAGTATCTTATATGTTTCAATAAGATCACCTCTCATTCTTCTAAACTCCAATGAGTATAGGCCCAACCTTTCCTCATAAGTCAACCCCATCATTTCTGGAATTAACCTAGTGAATCGTCTCTGAACTGCCTCCAATGCAAGTAATATCCTTCCTTAAATAAGACAACCAAAACTGTACGCAGTACTCAAGGTGTGGTCTCACCAATACCCTGTACAGTTGTAGCAGGACTTCCCTGCTTTTATACTCTAACCCCCTTGCAATAAAGGCCAACATTTAATTTGCCTTTTTGATTACTTGCTGTACCTGCATGCTAACTTTTTGTGTTTCATGCACAAGGACCCCCAGGTCCCTCTGAACTGTAGCATTTTGTAATCTCTCCATTTAAATAATAATTTGCTTTTTTATTTTTCCTGCCAAAGTGGATAACCTCGCACTTTCCCACATTATACTCCCATCTGCCAAATGTTTGCCCACTCACTTAGCCTGTCTATATTCCCTTTGCAGATTCTTTGAGTCCTCTGCACAACTTGCTTTTCCACCTATCTTTGTATCATCCACAAACTTGGCTACATTACACTCGGTCCCTTCATCCAAGTCATTAATGTAGATTGTAAATAGTTGAGGCCCCAGCACCGATCCCTGTGGCACCCCACTAGTTACCGTTTGCCAACCGGAAAATGATCATAGAAACATAGAAGATAGGAGCAGGAAGTAGGCCATTCAGCCCCTCGAGCCTGCTCCGCCATTCGATGAGATCATGGCTGATCATCCAAACTCAGTACCCTGTACCTGCCTTCTCCCCAAAGATGTGCGGGTTAGGTTGATTTGGCTATGATAAATTGACCCTTAGTGTTAGGGGGATAGGGTGGGATATGTGCCGGTGCAGGCTCGATGGGCCGAAATGGCCTCTATCTGCACTGTGGGGATTCGGTGATACCTTTAGCTTTAAGAAATATATCTAACTCATTCTTGAATATATTTAACGACTTGGCCTCAACTACCTTCTGTGGTAGAGAATTCCACAGGTTCACCACTCTCTGGGTGAAGAAATTCTTCCTCATTTCTGTCCTAAATGGCTTACCCCTTATCCTTAGATTATGACCCCTGGTTCTGGACTCTCCGACCATTGGGAACATTCTTCCTGCATCTAGTTTGTCCAGACCTGTCAGAATTTTATATGTTTCGATGAGATCCCCTCTCATTCTTCTATACTCCAGCGAGTATAAGCCCAATCGACCCAATCTCTCCTCATATGTCATTCCTGCCATCCCAGGTATCAGCCTTGTGAATCTTCGCTGAACATCCTTCCTCAGATAAGGCGACCAAAACTGCACACAGTACTCAAGGTGTGGTCTCAGCAAGGCCCTGTACAACTGCAGCAGGACATCCCTGTTCCTATACTCAAACCCTTTCGCTATGAAGGCCAACATACCATTTGCCTTCTTCTCTGCCTACTGCACCTGCATGCTTACCTTCAGCGACTGGTGCACAAGGACACCCAGGTCTCGTTGCACTTCCCCTTCTCCCAATCTATTGCCATTCAGATAATAGTCTGCCTTTCTGTTTTTGACACCAAAGTGGATAACCTCGCATTTATCCACGTTATATTGCATCTGCCACGCTTCTGCCCACTCACCCAACCTGTCCAAATCATCCTGGAGTTTCTCAGTATCCTCCTCGGAGCACACACGCCCACCCCAGCTTTGTGTCATCTGCAAACTTGGAGATATTACATTTAGTTCCCTTATCCAGATCATTAATGTATATTGTGAATAGCTGGGGTCCAAGGACCGAACCCTGCGGTACCCCACTAGTCACTGCCTGCCACTCAGAAAAAGACCCATTAATTCCTACTCTCTGCTTTCTGTCTGCCAACCAGTTCTCTATCCAAGTCAATACCTTGCCCCCAATCCCATGTGCATTAACTTTACACGCTAATCTCTTATGCGGGACCTTATCGAAAGCCTTTTGATAGTCCAAATACACCACATCTGCTGGTTCTGCCTTATC
This sequence comes from Squalus acanthias, assembly GCA_030390025.1. Taxonomy (NCBI): domain Eukaryota; kingdom Metazoa; phylum Chordata; class Chondrichthyes; order Squaliformes; family Squalidae; genus Squalus; species Squalus acanthias. Next base: position 476,720 of record JASTWF010000127.1, on the reverse strand, counting down.
TATTTTCCCAGTTACATCCTCAAAAAATTCCAGTAGATTAGTCAAGCACGATTTACCTTTTGTAAATCCATGTTGACTTTGTCCAATCCTGTCACTGTTTTTCAAGTGCTCAGCTATTACATCCTTTATAATGGACTCTAGCATTTTCCCCACTACCGATGTCAGGCTTACCAGTCTGTAATTCCCCGCTTTCTCTCTACCACCCTTTTTGAATAGTGGGGTAACATTAGCTACCCTCCAATCCATGGGTACAGTTCCAGATTCCATCGAATGTTGGAAGATGATCAGCAATGCATCTACTATTTCTAGGGCCACTTCCTTAAGTACCCTAGGATGTAGATTATCAGGCCCTGGGGATTTATCGGCCTTCAATCCTATCAATTTCCCTAACACCATTTCCCTGCAAATACTGATTTCTTTCAGTTCCTCCCTTTCATCAGACCCTATGTTCTCCACTATCTCTGGGAGGTTATTTGTGTCCTCCTTTGTGAAGACAAAACCAAAATATGCATTTAATTGGTCTGCCATTTCTTTGTTCCCCATTATAACTTGCCCCGCTTCTGACTGCAAGGGACCTACACTTGATTTCACTAATCTTTTTCTCTTCACATATCTATAAAAGCTCTTAGTCAGTTTTTATGTTCCCTGCAAGCTTACTTTCATAATCTATTTTCCATTTCTTAATTAATCCCTTTGTCCTCCTTTGTTGAATCCTAAACTGCTCCCAATCCTCAGGGTTACCGCTTTTTCTAGCCAATTTATATGCCCTCTCCTTGGATCTTATGCTATCCCTAATTTCCCTTGTTAGCCACGGTTGAGTCACCCTTTTTGTTTTATTCTTATGCCACACTGGGATGAACAAATTCTGTAGTTCATCCATGCAGTCTTTGAATGTTTGCCATTGCCTATCCACCGTCAACCCTTTGAGTGACATTCCCCAATCAGCGCCTCATACCATCGTAGTTTCCTTTATTTAAATTCAGGACCTTAGTCTCTGATTCAACTACTTCACTCTCCATCCTAATGAAGAATTCTATCATATTATGATCACTCTGACCCAAGGGGCCTCGTACAACAAGATTGCTAATTAATCCTTTCTTATTACATAATACCCAGTCTAAGATGGCCTGATCTCTGGTTGGTTCCTCGACATATTGTTCCAGAAAACCATCCCGTAAACATTCTAGGAATTCCTCCTCCACAGTATTTTTACTAATTTGGTTAGCCCAATCTATATGTAAATTAAAGTCACCCATGATGACTGCTGTGCCCTTACTGCATGCTTCTCTAATTTCCCTTTTAATGCCGTCCCCAACCTCCGTATTACTGTTGAGGTCTATATACCACTCCCACTAACGTTTTTACCCCTTGTTATTTCTCAGTTCTACCCATACAGATTCTGCATCATCAGAGCTAATATCCTTCCTTTCAATTGTGTTAATCCCCTCTTTAACCAGCAATGCTACCCCACCTCCCTTTCTTTTTTGCCTATCTTTCCTAAATATTGAATACCCCTGGATGTTGAGTTCCCAGCCTTGGCCACCCTGGAGCCATGTTTCTGTAATCCCAATCAAATCGTATTCATTTACCTCTATTTGCGCAGCTAATTCATCCACCTTGTTCCGAATGCTCCTTGCATTAAGACACAAAGCCTTCAGGCTTGTTTTTTTAACGCTCTCAGACCTACATGAATTATTATTTACTGTGACCATGTTTGATTTAAACCAATGAGTTCTTTTCCTTCTACTTTTGTTTTTCTCCTTCCTGTCTTTTGCTTTTATCCTTGTTTCCCTTTCCTCTGTCTCCCTGCTCAGGTTCCCAACCGCCTGCCACTTTAGTTTAAACCCTCCCCAACAGCACTAGCAAACACTCCCCCCTAGGACATCGGTCCCGGCCCTGCCCAGGTGCAGGCCGTCCCGTTTGTACTGGTCCCAGCTCCCCCAGAACCGGTTCCAATGTCCAAGGAATTTGAATCCCTCCCCCTTGCACCATTCCTCTAGCCACGTATTCATTTGAAATATCCTCCTATTTCTACTGACTAGCATGTGGCACTGGTAGCATTCCTGAGATTACTACCTTTGAGGTCCTATTTTTTAATTTACCTCCTAACTCCCTATATTCTGCTTTTAGGACCTCATCCCGTTTTTTACCTATATCGTTGATGCCTATGTGCACCACGACAACTGGCTGTTCGCCCTCCCCCTCCAAAATGTTCTGTAGCCGCTCCAAGATGTCCTTGACCCTTGCACCAGGGAGGCAACACACCATCCTGGAGTCTCGTTTGCGGCCGCAGAAATGCCTATCTATTCCCCTTACAATTGAGTCCCCTATCACTATAGCTCTTCCACACTTTTTCCTCCCAGCCTGTGCAGCAGAGCCACCCATGGTGCCAGGAAGTTGGCTGCTGCTACCTTCCCCTGATAAGTCACCCCCCAACAGTATCCAAAGTGGTATATCTGTTTGAGAGGGGGATGGCCACAGGGGACCCTTGCACTACCTGCCTGCACCTCTTACTCTGCCTGGTGGTCACCCATTCACTTCCTGCCTGTACACCCTTTACCTGCGGTGTGACCAACTCGCTAAACGTGCTATCCACAATGTTCTCAGCGTCGCGAATGCTCCAATATGCATCTATCCGCAGCTCCAGCACCTCAATGCGGTCTATCAGTAGCTGCAGCTGGATACACTTCCCACACACATCTATTTATCCCGACTCTCTGCTTTCTGTTAGTTAGCCAATCCTCTATCCATGCTAATATATTACCCCCAACTCAGTGAGCTCTTATCTTATGCAGTAACCTTTTATGTGGCACCTTATCAAATGCCTTCTGGAAATCCAAATACACCACATCCACTGGCTCACCTTTGTCCACCCTGCTCATTACACCCTCAAAGAACTCCAGCAAATTTGTTAAACATGATTTCCCTTTCATAAAACTATGCTGACTCTGCTTGACTGCATTATGATTTTCCAAATGCCCTGCTACTGCTTCCTTAATGAAGGACTCCAGCATTTTCCCAACGACAGATGTTAGGCTAACTGGTCTATAGTTTCCTGCTTTCTGTCTCCCTCCTTTCTTAAATAGGGGTGTTATATTTGCGGTTTTCCAATCCGCTGGATTCCAGAGTCCAGGGAATTTTGGTATATTGCAACCAATGCATCCACACTATCTGCAGCCACTTCTTTTAAGACCCCGGGATGCAGGCCATCTGGTCCGGGGGACTTGTCGTCTTTTAGTCCTATTATTTTACCGAGTACTATTTCCTTAGTGATAGTGATTGTCTTTAGTTCCCCCCTCCCTGTGGCCCCTTGATTATCCATTATTGGGATGTTTAGTGTTTTCTACCGTGAAGACAGATACAAAATATTTGTTCAGAGTCTCTGCCATTTCCCCGCTCCCCATTATTAATTCCCCAGTCTCATCCTCTAAGGGACCAATGTTTACTTGAGCTACTCTCTTCCTTTTTATATACCTGTAGAAGCTCTTACTATCTGTTTTAATATTCCTTGCCAGTTTACTCTCATAATTCATCTCTTTTTTTTAGTCATCCTTTGCTGGTTTTTAAAAATTTCACAATCCTCTGGTCTCCCACCAATCTTGGCAACATTGTATGCCTTTGTTTTCAATTTGATACCATCCTTTACTTCCTTAGTTAGCCACGGATGGTGCTCCCTTCTCTTAAAATCTTTCTTTCTCACTGGAATATATTTTTGTTGAGAGTTATGAAATATCTCCTTAAATGTCCGCCACTGCATTTCAACTGTCTTACCCTTTAATTTATTTTTCCAGTCCACTTTAGCCAGTTCTGCCCTCATGCCATTGTAATTGCCTTTGTTTAAGATTAGGACACTGGTTTGAGATACAACTTTCTCACCCTCCAACTGAATTTGAAATTCAACCATGCTATGATCACTCTTTCCTAGAGGATCCTTTACTATGAGATCATTTATTAATTCTGTCTCATTACATAGTACCAGATCCAAGATAGCCTGCTCCCTGGTTGGTTCCATTACATACTGTTCTAGGAAACCATCCCGGATGCACTCTATGAACTCCTCCTCAAGGCTACCATGGCCAATTTGATTTGTCCAATCAATATGGAGATTAAAATCACCCATGATTATTACCGTACCTTTTTTACAGGCCTCCATTATTTGTTGATTTATACTCTGTCCAACAGTATTGCTACTGTTTGGGGGCCTGTAGACTACACCCACCAGAGACTTTTTCCCCTTATTATTTTTTATCTCCACCCGATTCTACATCTTGATCTTCTGAGCCAATATCACTTCTCCCCACTGCACTGATCCCATCCTTTACCAACAAAGCCACCCCACCTCCCTTTCCTTTTCTGTCTATCGTTCCGAATAGTCAAATACCCTGGAATATTCAGTTCCCAGTCCTGGTCACCTTGCAACCACGTCTCTGTAATGGCGATCAGATCATACCCATTTGTATCTATTTGTGCCGTCAACTCATCTATCTTGTTATGAATGCTGCGTGCATTCAGATATAGAGCTTTTAACGTTGTCTTTTTACCATTTCTCCTTGTTTTGGCCCCATTTAAAACGGAGATGAGGAGGAATTTCTTCTCTCAGAGGGTCATGAATCTTTGGAATTCTCTACCCCAGAGAGCTGTGGAGGCAGAGTCATTGAATATATTCAAGGCGGAGACAGACAAATTTTTGAAAAACAGGAATCAAGGGTTATGGGGAGCGGGCAGGAAAGTGGAGTTGAGGAAAAGATCAGATCAGCCATGATATTATTGAATGGCGGAGCAGGCTCGAGGGGCCGAATGGCCTACTCCTGCTCCTATTTCTTATGTGCTTATGTCATAAAAACCCATGTGGTTCAATAATGTCCTTTAGGTCTGGCCTATATGTGACTCCAGACCCACAGCAATGTGGTTGACTCTTAACTGCCCTCTGAAATGACCTAGCAAGTCACTCAGTTGTAACTAACCGCTACGAAAAACAATAAGAATAAAACCGGACGGATCACCAGGCATCAACCTTGGCACCAGCTTTGGACACGACAACGGCACACCCAGCCCAGTCGACCCTGCAAAGTCCTCCTCACCAACATCTGGGGACTTGTGCCAAAATTGGGAGAGCTGTCCCACAGCCTAGTCAAGCAACAGCCTGACATAGTCATACTCTCAGAATCATATCTTTCAGTCAATGTCCCAGATTCCTCCATCACCATCCCTGGGTATGTCCTGTCCCACCAGCACAGAATGTACTCTGGGTGGGGGACTTCAATGTCCATCACCAAGAGTGGCTCGGTAGCACCACTACTGACCGAGCTGGCAGAGTCCTGAAGGACATAGCTGCCAGATCAGGACTGCGACAGGTGGTGAGAGAACCAACACGAGGGGAAAACTTACTTGACCTCGTCCTCACCAATCTACCTGTCGCAGCTGCATCTGTCCATGACAGTATTGGTAGCAGTGACCACCGCACAGTCCTTGTGGAGACGAAATCTCATCTTCACACCGAGGACACCCTCCATCGTGTTGTGTGGCACTACCACCGTGCTAAATGGGATAGATTCAGAACAGATCTAGCAGCTCAAAACTGGGCATCCATGAGGCACTGTGGGCCATCAGCAGCAGCAGAATTGTATTCCACCACAATCTGTAACCTCACTCTATCATTACCATCAAGCCAAGCGATCAACCCTGGTTCAATAAGAAGTGCAGAAGAGCATGCCAGGAGCAGCACCAGGCGTACCTAAAAATGAGGTGCCAACCTGGGGAAGCTGCAACACAGGACTACATGCATGCTAAACAGCGGAAGCAGCATGCTATAGACAGAGCTAAGCGATCCCACAATCAACGGATCAGATCAAAGCTCTGCAGTCCTGCCACATCCAGTCGTGAATGGTGGTGGACAATTAAACATGAGGCTCCATGAATATCCCCATCCTCAAAGTCAAGGCTGAAGCATTTGCAACCATTTTCAGCCAGAAGTGCCGAGTGGATGATCCATATCGGCCTCCTCCTGAGGTCCCCACCATCACAGGAGCCAGTCTTCAGCCAATTCGATTCACTCCACGTGATATCAAGAAACAGCTGAGCGCACTGGATACAGCAAAGGCTATGAGCACTGATAACATCCCGTCTGTCGTGCTGAAGACTTGTGCTCCAGAACTAGCCGTGCCTCCAGCCAAGCTGTTCCAGTACAGCTACAACACTGGCATCTACCCAACAACATGGAAAACTGCCCAGGTATGTCCTAACCACAAAAAGCAGAACAAATCGAATCCGGACAATTACCGCCCCATGAGTCCACTCTCGATCATCAGCAAAGTGTGTCGTCGACAGTGCTATCAAGCGGCACTTACTCACCAATAACCTGCTCACCGATGCTCAGTTTGGGTTCCGCCAGGACCACTCGGCTCCAGATCTCATTACAGCCTCAGTCCAAACATGGACAAAAGAGCTGAATTCCAGAGGTGAGAGTGACTGCCCTTGACACCAAGGCAGCATTTGACCTAGTGTGGCATCAAGGAGCCTGAGTAAAATTGAAGTCAATGGGAATCAGGGGGAAAGCTCCACTGGCTGGAGTCATACCGAGCACAAATGAAGATGTTTGTAGTTGTTGGAGATCAATCATCTCAGCCCCAGAACATCGCTGCAGGAGTTCCTCAGGGCAGTGTCCTAGGCCCAATCGTCTTCAGCTGCTTCATCAATGACCTTACCTCAATCATAAGGTCAGAAGTGGGGATGTTCGCTGATGATTGCAGTGTTCAGCGCCATTCACAACTCCTCAGATAATGAAGCAGTCCATGCCCGAATGCAGCAAGACCTGGATGACGTTCAGGCTTGGGCTGATAAGCGGCAAGTAACATTCGCACCACACAAGTCCCAGGCAATGACTATCTCCAACAAGCGAGAGTCTAACCACCACCCCTTGACATTCAACTGCATTACCATCGCCGAATCCCCCACCATCAACATCCATGGGGTCACCATTGACCAGAAACTTAACTGGGCCAGCCACATAAATACTGTGGCTACAGAGCAAGTCAGAGGCTGGGTATTCTGCGGCGAGTGTCTCACCACCTGACTCTCCAAAGCCTTTCCACCATCTACAAGGCACAAGTCAGGAGTGTGATGGAATACTCTCCACTTGCCTGAATGAGTGCAGCTCCAACAACACTCAAGAAGCTCGACACCATCCAGGACAAAGCAGCCCGCTTGATTGGCACCCCATCCATCACCTTAAACATTCACTCCCTCCACCACCGGTGCACCCTGGCTACAGTGTGTACCATCTACAAGATGCACTGCAGCAACTCGCCAAGGCACCTCCCAAACCCGCGACCTCTACCAGCTAGAGGCAGCAGGCGGATGGGAACACCATCACCTGCAAGTTCCCCTCCAAGTTACACACCATCCTGACTTGGACATTTTTTTTTTCATTCGTTTATGGGATGTGGGTGTCACTGGCAAGGCCAGCATTTATTGCCCATCCCTAATTGCTGTTGAGAAGGTGGTGGTGAGCTGCCTTCTTGAACCGCTGCAGTCCATGTGGTTAAGGTGCTCTCACAGTGCTGTTACGGAGGGAGCTGTTCCTTCATAGTCGCTGGGTCAAAATCCTGGAACTCCCTCACTAACAGCACTGTGGGAGCACCTTCACCACACGGACCGCAGCAGTTCAAGAAGTCGGCTCACCACCACCTTCTCAAGGGCAACTAGGGATGGGCAATAAATGCTGGCCTTGCCAGCGACGCCGACATAAGAAATAAGAGCTGGAGTAGGCCATACGGCCCCTTGAGCCTACTCCGCCATTCAATAAGATCATGGCTGATCATCGACCTCAACTCCACTTTCCCGCCCGATCTCCATATCCCTTGATTCCCCATGAGTCCAAAAATCTATCCATCTCAGCCTTGAATATACTCAACGACTGAGCCTCCACAGCCCTCTGGGGCAGAGAATTCCAAAAATTCACAACCCTCTGAGTGAAGAAATTCCTCCTCATCTCAGTCTTAAATGGCCTACCCCTTATCCTGAGACTGTGACCCCTGGTTCTAGACACTCCAACCAGGGGAAACAACCTCGCAGCATCTACCCTGGCAATCCCCTTCAGAATCTTGTATGTTTCAATGAGATCACCTCTCATTCTTCTAAACTCCAGAGAGTGTAGGCCCATTCTACTCAATCTCTCCTCATAGGACAGCCCTCTCATCCCAGGAATCAATCTAGTGAACCTTCGTTGCACTGCCTCCGAGGCAAGTATATCCTTCCTTAGATAAGGAGACCAAAACTGTGTACAGTACTCCAGGTGTGGTATCACAAAGGCCCTGTACAATTGTAGCAACACTTCCTTACTCTTATACTCCAGCCCCCTTGCAATAAAGACCAATATGCTTTTTGCCTTCCTTATTGCTTGCTGTACCTGCATGCTAGCTTTCTGTGTTTTTTGCACGAAGACACCCAAATCTCTCTGATCACCAATATTTGAAAGTTTCTCACCATTTAAAAAAGATTCTGTTTTTCTATTCTTCCTACCAAAGTGAATAACCTCACATTTCCCCACATTATACTCCATCTGCCACTTTACTGCCCACTCACTTAGTCTATCTATATCCCTTTGCAGACTCTGTGTTCTCCTCACAGCTTACTGTCCCACCTAGCTTTGTGTCATCAGCAAACTTGGATACATTACACTCGGTCCCTTCATCTAGGTCATTAATAGAGATTGTAAATAGCTGAGGCCCCAACACTGATCCTTGCGACACCCCACTAGTTACAGCCTGCCAACCTGAAAAAGATTTGTTTATCCCTACTCTCTGTTTTCTGTCGGTTAACCAATCCTCTATCCATGCTACTAGATTACCCCCAACCCCATGAGCCCTAATCTTGTGTAATAACCTTTTATGTGGCACCTTATCGAATGCCTTTTGGAAATCCAGATATTCTACATCCACTGGTTCCCCTTTATCTACCCTGCTAGTTACATCCTCAAAAAACTCCAATAAATTTGTCAAACACAATTTCCCTTTCATAAAACCATGTTGACTCTGCCTACACCCCAGGAACGAATAAAAAAAAAGCTGGACGAGACTGCACTCGTCTGGTTTCATTCCTATCTTTCCAACTGTAACCATATTTTCACCTGCAATGGCTTCTCTTCCCGATCCCGCACTGTCACCTCTGGTGTCCCCCAAGGATCTACCCTTGGCCCCCTCCTATTTCTCATCTACATGCTGCCCCTCGGTGACATCATCCGGCAACACAACGTGAGTTTCCACATGTACGCTGATGATACCCAACTCTACCTCACCTCCACCTCTCTCGAACCCTCCACCGTCTCCATACTATAAGACTGCTTGTCCGACATCCAGCACTGAATGAGTAGAAATTTCCTCCAATTAAATATCGGGAAGACCAAAGCCATCGTCTTCGGATCACGCCACAAACTCCGTTCCCTTTCCACTGATTCAATCTCTCTCCCCGGCAGCTGTCTAAGGCTGACCAAGTCTGTTCGCAACCTTAGTGTCATATTTGATCACGAATTGAGCTTCCGACCTCATATCCGCTCTGTCACTAAGATTGCCCATTTCTACCTTTGTAATATCGCCCGATTCCACCCCGCCTCAATGTATCTGCTGCTGAAACCCTCATCCATGCCTTGATCACCTCTAGACTTGACTATTCCAATGCTCTCCTGGTCAGCCTCCCTAGTTCTACCCTCCAGAAACTTGAGCTCATCCAAAACCCTGCCGCCCGTGTCCTAACTCGCACCAAGTCCCGTTCATCCATCTCCCCTGTGCTCGCTGACCTACATTGGCTCCCAGTTAAGAAACGCCTCGATTTTAAAATTCTCATCCTTGTTTTCAAATCCCTCCATGCCCATCTTATCTCTGTAATCTCCTCCAGCCCTATAATCCCCCTAGACCTCTACACTCCACCTATTCTGGACTTTTGAACATCCCTGATTTTAATCACTCCACCATGGACAGTCGTACATTCAGCTGCCTAGGTCCTAGGCTCTGGAATTCCCTCCCTAAACCTCTCTGCCTCTCTACTTCTCTTTCCTCCTTTAAGACTCTCCTTAAAACCTACCTCTTCGACCGAGCTTTTGTCCATCTGCCCTAATATCTCCTTATATGGCTCGATGTCAAATTTTGGGGGGTTTTGGATAACACTGGGGTGAAGCGCCTCGGGTCATTTTATTACGTTAAAGGCGCTGTATAAGTTGTTGTTGTTATGGGCACTAGCCTCTGGTGTGGGACTTAAAGTCACAGTCTGCTGACTCAGAGGAGAGAGTGGGGACAGAGTTAAGGCAGACACCATGACTGATCTGGCCTAAGCTGGCAGGATATTGCATGGTCTGTGGGTCAGAATGAGTCAGCCACATTCAGCGCAACCTCTGTGTATCGGCTCAAGGAGACCAAGACCCCCCCCAGCAGAGAGAGAGAGAGAGAGAGAGAGCTGGTGCTTAAGTCGTGCCTTGTCACATCTCAAAACACTTTCCAGACAGTGGGATACATTCCAAGTGCAGTCACTGTTGTGTAGCCAAACCTAGCACAGCAAGATCCCACGAGGAGCAAATCAGAGAATGGTTACAGCACACAAGGAGGCCATTCGGCCCGTGCCGGCTCTCTGCAAGAGCACGTCAGCTAGTCCCACTCCCCCGCCCTTTCCCCGCAGCCCTGCAAAATTCTTTCCTTCAGGTACTTATCCAACTCCCTTTTGAAAGCCAGATTGAGTCTGCCTCCACCACCCTTTCAGGCAGCGCATTCCAGATCCTAACCACTCGCTGCATAAAAAAGTTTTCCCTCATGTCGCCTTTGGTTCTTTTGCCAATCACCTTGAATCTGTGTCCTCTGGTTCTCGACCCTTATCATAGAGTCATAGAGTCATACAGCACAGAAAGAGGCCCTTCGGCCCCTCGTGTCCGCACCGGCCATCAAGCCCCGTCTATTCTAATCCCATTTTCCAGCACTTGGTCCGTAGCCTTGTATGCTATGGCGTTTCAAGTGCTCATCTAAATGCTTCTTGAATGTTGTGAGGGTTCCTGCCTCTACCACCCTTTCAGGCAGTGAGTTCCAGATTCCAACCACCCTCTGGGTGAAAACGTTTTTCCTCAAATCCCCTCGAAACCTCCTGCCCCTTACCTTGAAACTATGCCCCCTGGTTATTGACCCCTCTACTAAGGGGAAAAGTTCCTTTCTATCTACCCTATCTATGCCCCTCATAATTTTGTACACCTCAATCAGGTCCCCCCCCCTCAGCCTTCTCTGCTCTAAGGAAAACAACCCCAGCCTGTCCAGTCTCTCTTCATAGCTGAAGCGTTCCAGCCCAGGTAACATCCTGGTGAATCTCCTCTGCACCCTCTCCAATGCAATCACATCCTTCCTATAGTGTGGCGACCAGAACTGCACACAGTATTCCAGCGGTGGCCTAACTAGCGTTTTGTATAGCTCCATCATAACCTTCCTGCTCTTATATTCGATGCCTCGGCTAATGAAGGCAAGTATCCCATATGCCTTTTTAACCACCTTATCTACCTGTCCTGCTGCCTTCAGGGATCTATGTACATGCACACCAAGGTCCCTCTGATCCTCTGTCCTTCCTAGGATCCTACCATTCATTGTGTATTCCCTTGCCTTGTTAGTCCTCCCAAAATGCATCACCTCACACTTTTCAGGGTTAAATTCCATTTGCCACTGTTCTGCCCATCTGACCAACCCGTCTATATCGTCCTGTAGCCTGAGGCTTCCCTCCTCGCTATTTACCACTCCACCAATTTTCGTGTCATCTGCGAACTTACTGATCATACCTCCTACATTCATATCTAAATCATTAATGTACACTACAAACAGCAAAGGACCCAGCACCGATCCCTGCGGTACACCACTGGACACAGGCTTCCAGTCACAAAAACAACCTTCGACCATCACCCTCTGCCTAATGCCACTAAGCCAATTTTGGATCCAATGTGCCAAGTTGCCCTGGATCCCATGGGCTCTTACCTTCTTGACCAGTCTCCCATGCGGGACTTTGTCAAAAGCCTTACTGAAGTCTATGTAGACTACATCAACTGCACTACCCTCATCCACGCACCGTCACCCCCTCGAAAAATTCAATCAAATTGGTTAGACATGATCTCCCCCTGACAAAGCCATGCTGACTATCCTTGATTAATCCTTGCCTCTCGAAGTGGAGACTAATTCTGTCCCTCAGAATTTTTTCCAATAATTTCCCTACCACTGATGTTAGGCTCACTGGCCTGTAATTCCCTGGTTTATCCCTACTACCCTTCTTGAATAATGGTACTACGTTAGCTGTCCTCCAGACCTCTGGCACCTCCCCTGTGGCCAGAGAGGATCTGAAAATTTGTGTCAGAGCCCCTGCAATCTCCTCCCTTGCCTCACACAGCAGCCTGAGATACATCTCGTCTGGGCCTGGGGATTTATCCACTTTTAAGCCCGCTAAAACCGCTAGTACCTCCTCCCTCTCAATACTAATTTGTTCAAGTATATCACAATCCCCCTGCCTGATTTCTATGCCTACATCGTCCTTCTCCATAGTGAACACAGATGCAAAACATTCATTTAAAACCTCACCCACATCTTCCGGCTCTACACACAGATTGCCACTTTGGTCCCTAATGGGCCCTACTTTTTCCCTGGTTATCCTCTTGCCCTTAATATACTTATAAAACACCTTGGGATTTTCCTTTATTTTGCCCACCAGTGTTTTTTCATGCCCCCTCTTCGCTCTCCTAATTTCTTTTTTAAGTACCCCCCTGCACTTTCTATACTCCTCTGGGGCTTCCACTGTTTTTAGTCCTTTGTATCTGCCAAAAGCCTCCCTTTTTTTCCTAATCCATTCTTGTATATCCCTTGACATCCTGGGTTCCCTGGGCTTGTTGGTCCCACCCTTGACCTTTATGGGAACATGTTGCTGTTGTACTCTCTCTATTTCCTTTCTGAAAGACTCCCACTGCTCTGATGTGGATTTTCCTACAAGTAGCTGATCCCAGTCCACTTTGGCCAGATCCTGCCTTATCATATTAAAATCGGCCTTCCCCCAATTTAGAACCTTTATTTCCGGTCCATCTTTGTCCTTTTCCATGACTACCTTAAATCTCACCGAATTATGGTCACTGTCACCAAAATGCTCTCCTACTGACACTTCTACCACTTGCCCGGCTACATTCCCTAGAATTAGGTCCAGTACTGCCCCCTCTCTTGTAGGACTTTCTATATGCTGGCTCAAAAAGCTCTCCTGGATGCACTTTAAGAATTCCGCACCCTCTAAGCCTTTCACACTCTGACTATCCCAGTTAATATTGGGGAAGTTGAAATCCCCTACTATTATTACCCTATTATTTCTACACTTCTCTGAGATTTGCCTACATATCTGTTCCTCTATCTCCCCCTGACTGTTTGGGGGTCTATAGTACACTCCCAGCAAAGTGCTTGCCCCCTTTTTGTTTTTAAGTTCTACCCATATGGCTTCATTAGAGGAACCTGCTAAGATATCATCCCTCCTTACAGCAGTAATTGACTCCTTGATTAATATTGCGACACCCCCTCCTCTTTTACACCCCTCTCTGTCTCGTCTGAAGATTCTATACCCCGGAATATTGAGCTGCCAGTCCTGCCCCTCCCTCAACCATGTCTCTGTGATAGCAACAATATCATACTCCCATGTGTTCATCAACACCTTCAATTCATCTGCCTTACTCGCAAGACTCCTTGCATTAAAATAAATGCCATCCAGCCTTGCCATACTCCCTTGTGCCGTTACATATTTGCTCTGCCTTCCAGGCTGACTCGTTTTTTCCTCTATATTTGGCTGTGCATCACCCCCTACTATAGCTCCACTCCAAATCCCATCCCCCTGCCAAGTTAGTTTAAACCCCCCGCCCCCCAACAGTACTAGCAAACCTCCCCGCAAGGATGTTGGTCCCATTCCGGTTCAGGTGCAACCCGTCCGACTTGTACAGGTCCCACCTTCCCCAGAAGCAGACCCAGTGATCCAGGAAACTAAAGCCCTCCCTCCTGCACCAACTCTTTAGCCACGCATTCATCTGCTCTATCCTCCTATTCCTATACTCACTAGCATGTGGCACCGGGAGTAATCCAGAGATTACAACCTTTGAGGTTCTGCTTTTTAATCTGCTACCTAGCTCCCTAAATTCTTGTTGCAGGACCTCATCCCTCTTTCTACCCATGTCGTTGGTACCAATGTGAACCACGACCTCTGACTGTTCGCCCTCCCCCTTCAGAATGCCCTGCAGCCGTTCAGTGACATCCTTGACCCTGGCACCAGGGAGGCAACATACCATCCTGGAGTCACGTCTGCGGCCACAGAAACGTCTATCTGTTCCCCTTACGATAGAATCCCCTATCACTATTGCTCTCCCACTCTTTTTCCTCCCCTCCTGTGCAGCTGAGCCACTCGTAGTGCCACAGACTTGGCTCTTGCTGCATTCCCCTGAGAAACCATCGCCCCCATCAGTATCCAAAACGGAAAATCTGTTAGAGAGGGAGATGGACCCAGGGGACTCCTGCACTATCTTCCTAGTTCTTTTACTCTGTCTGGCGGTCACCCATTTCCTGTCTGCCTGTGCACTCTTTATTTGCGGTGTGACCACCTCGTTAAACGTGCTATCCATGAAGATCTCAGCTTCGCAGATGCTCCACAGTGACTCCAGCCGCAGCTCCAGCTCCGAAACGCGGATTTCGAGTAGCTGCAGCTGGAGACACTTGCTGCACACGTGTTCACCCTGGACACCGAAAGTGTCCCTGACTTCCCACATAGCACAGGAGGAGCACTCCACGTTGCCGAGCTGCCCTGCCACGTCCTACCCTTAATTTACTCCCCTTACTTCCTTTAAATTAAAGAATATTAAATACACTAGGGACCTTACTTTCCGTTAAACACCACTTACTCTAAACTAGAGACCTTACTTTTACTTCAACGACTGGACTGTAGAAATACTCACCAGGTCCTACTTACCAATCAGCTCCTTCCCTGGTTGTGACGTCACTTTAGCGGTTTGGCAGTTGTTGTTTGACTGCTCCCGCTCTCGGACTCTTTCCTTGGTGTAAAGTAAGAACCAATTCCCAACTCGCAGCACTCTGTTTAAACCGCACTCAGGGCTCCACCCAGGGCCGCTGCTGCTGCCGGTGAGTCTGGGCCTCGCTCGCTCTCCCGCTGCTTAAATCCTCGGTGTCCTCGCTCAGGCTCCACCCAGGGCCGCCTCCACCACTGCTGGTGAGTCTGGGCCTCGCTCGCTCTCCCGCTGCTTAAATCCTCGGTGTCCTCGCTCAGGCTCCACCCAGGGCTGCTGCTGCTGCCGGGGAGACCCTTCCGCCAAATGGAAACAGTTTCTCTCTATCTCGATCCCTCATGATTTTGAACACCTCTATGGGTGGAAAGAGGGATGAGGTCCTGCAACAAGAATTTAGGGAGCTAGGTAGCAGATTAAAAAGCAGGACCTCAAAGGTTGTAATCTCTGGATTACTCCCGGTGCCACGTGCTAGTGAGTATAGGAATAGGAGGATAGAGCAGATGAATGCGTGGCTAAAGAGTTGGTGCAGGAGGGAGGGCTTTAGTTTCCTGGATCACTGGGTCTGCTTCTGGGGAAGGTGGGACCTGTACAAGTCGGACGGGTTGCACCTGAACCGGAACGGGACCAACATCCTTGCGGGGAGGTTTGCTAGTACTGTTTGGGGGGGGTTTAAACTAACTTGGCAGGGGGATGGGATACGGAGTGGAGCTATAGTAGGGGGTGATGCACAACCAAATATAGAGGAAAAAACAAGTCAGCCTGGAAGGCAGAGCAAATATGTAACGGCACAAGGGAGTATGGCAAGGCTGGATGGCATTCATTTTAATGCAAGGAGTCTTGCGAGTAAGGCAGATGAATTGAAGGTGTTGATGAACACATGGGAGTATGATATTGTTGCTATCACAGAGACATGGTTGAGGGAGGGGCAGGACTGGCAGCTCAATATTCCGGGGCATAGAATCTTCAGGCGAGACAGAGGGGGGTGTAAAAGAGGAGGGGGTGTCGCAATATTAATCAAGGAGTCAATTACTGCTGTAAGGAGGGATAATATCTTAGCAGGTTCCTCTAATGAGGCCATATGGGTAGAACTTAAAAACAAAAAGGGGGCAAGCACTTTGCTGGGAGTGTACTATAGACCCCCAAACAGTCAAGGGGAGATAGAGGAACAGATATGTAGGCAAATCTCAGAGAAGTGTAGAAATAATAGGGTAATAATAGTAGAAGTCCCTCATCCCTGGAATCATTCTCGTAAATCTTTTCTGCACCCTCTCGAAGGCCTTCACATCCTTCCTAAAGTGCGGTGCACAGAATACACAATACTCCAGTTGTGGCCGAACCAGTGTTTTATAAAGGTTCATCATAACATCCTTGCTTTTGTATTCCATGCCTCTATTTATAAAGCCCAGGATTCTGTATGCTTTTTTAAACTGCTTTCTCAACCTGCCATCTTCAACAATTTGTGCACATATACCCCTAGGTCTCGCTGTTCATTCACTCCCTTTAGTTTATATTGCCTCCCCTCGTTCTTCCTACCAAAATGTATCACTTCGCACTTTTCTGCGTTAAATTTCATCTGCCCAGTGTCCGCCCAATCTACCAGCCTGTCTATGTCCTCTTGAAGTCTATCACTCTCCTCCTCACTGTTCACTAAACTTCCAAGTTTGTGTCAAATGCAAATTTTGAAATTGTGCCCTGTACACCCAAGTCCAAGTCATTAATATATATCAAGAAAAGCAGTGGTCCTAGAACCGACCCCTGGGGAACACCACTGTATACCTTCCTCCAGTCTGAAAAACAACCGTTCACCACTACTGTCTGTTCCCTGTCACTTAGCCAATTTAGTATCCATGCTGCCACTGTCCCTTTTATTCCATGGGCTTCAACTTTGCTGGCAAGCCTGTTATGTGGCACTTTATCAAACGCCTTTTAGAAATCCATGTACACCACGTCAACCGCAATGCCCTCATCAACCCTCTCTGATACCTCATCAAAAAACTCAACCAAGTTGGTTAAACACCATTTGCCTTTAACAAATCCGTGCTGGCTTTCCTTAAGTAATCCACACTTGTCTAAGTGACTATTCATTTTCTCCCAGATTATTGTTTCTAAAAGCTTCCCCACCACCAAAGTTAAACTGACTGGCCTGCAATTGCCAGGTTTATCCTGCTCTCTCTTTTTGAACAAGGGTGTAACATTTGCAATCCTCCAGTCCTTTGGCATCATTCCAAGGAGGACTGGAAGATGGTGGCCAGCACCTCCGTAATTTCTACCTGTACTTCCCTCAGCAACCGAGAATGCATCACATCCGGACCTATTACTACATTAAAGGCGCTGTATAAAGCGCCTCCTGAGATCCCTTGGGAACAGACTGTTCAAACACCCACCCACCAGGGTACACCCACAGGAACAGGAGGAGGCCCAGTCAGCCCCCTCGAGCCTGTTACACAGGAACAGGAGGAGGCCCATTCAGCCCCTCGAGCCTGTTACACAGGAACAGGAGGAGGCCCATTCAACCCCTCGAGCCTGTTACACAGGAACACGATGAGGCCCATTCAGCCCCCTCGAGCCTGTTACACAGGAACAGGAGGAGGCCCATTCAGCCTCTCGAGCCTGTTACACAGGAACAGGAGGAGGCCATTCAGCCCCCTCGAGCCTGTTACACAGGAACAGGAGGAGCCCATTCAGCCCCCTCGAGTCTGTTACACAGGAACAGGAGGAGGTCCATTCAGCCCCCTCAAGCCTGTTACACAGGAACAGGAGGAGGCCCATTCAGCCCCCTAGAGTCTGTTACACAGGAACAGGAGGAGGCCATTCAGCCTCTTGAGTCTGTTACACAGGAACAGGAGGAGGCCATTCAGCCCCCTCGAGTCTGTTACACAGGAACAGGAGGAGGCCATTCAGCCTCTCGAGTCTGTTACATTAGAAACAGGAGGAGGCCCATTCAGCCCCCTCGAGTCTGTTACACAGGAACAGGAGGAGGCCATTCAGCCTCTCAAGTCTGTTACACAGGAACAGGAGGAGGCCATTCAGCCCCCTCGAGTCTGTTACACAGGAACAGGAGGAGACCATTCAGCCTCTCGAGTCTGTTACATTAGAAACAGGAGGAGGCCCATTCAGCCCCCTCGAGTCTGTTACACAGGAACAGGAGGAGGCCATTCAGCCTCTCGAGTCTGTTACATTAGAAACAGGAGCAGGCCATTCAGCCCCCTCGAGCCTATAACACAGGAACAGGAGGAGGCCCATTCAGCCCCCTCGAGTCTGTTACACAGGAACAGGAGGAGGCCATTCAGCCTCTCGAGTCTGTTACATTAGAAACAGGAGCAGGCCATTCAGCCCCCTCGAGCCTGTTACACAGGAACAG
>JASTWF010000127.1:447284-458116 GCA_030390025.1 Squalus acanthias | reverse complement strand
TCCAAACTGTGGGACTCCCTCCCCTCCCTCAGTCTCCAAACTGTGGGACTCCCTCCCCTCCCTCAGTCTCCAAACTGTGGGACTCCCTCCCCTCCCTCAGTCTCCAAACTGTGGGACTCCCTCCCCTCCCTCAGTCTCCAAACTGTGGGACTCCCTCCCCTCCCTCAGTCTCCAAACTGTGGGACTCCCTCCCCTCCCTCAGTCTCCAAACTGTGGGACTCCCTCCCCTCCCTCAGTCTCCAAACTGTGGGACTCCCTCCCCTCCCTCAGTCTCCAAACTGTGGGACTCCCTCCCCTCCCTCAGTCTCCAAACTGTGGGACTCCCTCCCCTCCCTCAGTCTCCAAACTGTGGGACTCCCTCCCCTCCCTCAGTCTCCAAACTGTGGGACTCCCTCCCCTCCCTCAGTCTCCAAACTGTGGGACTCCCTCCCCTCCCTCAGTCTCCAAACTGTGGGACTCCCTCCCCTCCCTCAGTCTCCAAACTGTGGGACTCCCTCCCCCTCCCTCAGTCTCCAAACTGTGGGACTCCCTCCCCTCCCTCAGTCTCCAAACTGTGGGACTCCCTCCCCTCCCTCAGTCTCCAAACTGTGGGACTCCCTCCCTCCCTCAGTCTCCAAACTGTGGGACTCCCTCCCCTCCCTCAGTCTCCAAACTGTGGGACTCCCTCCCCTCCCTCAGTCTCCAAACTGTGGGACTCCCTCCCCTCCCTCAGTCTCCAAACTGTGGGACTCCCTCCCCTCCCTCAGTCTCCAAACTGTGGGACTCCCTCCCCTCCCTCAGTCTCCAAACTGTGGGACTCCCTCCCCTCCCTCAGTCTCCAAACTGTGGGACTCCCTCCCCTCCCTCAGTCTCCAAACTGTGGGACTCCCTCCCCTCCCTCAGTCTCCAAACTGTGGGACTCCCTCCCCTCCCTCAGTCTCCAAACTGTGGGACTCCCTCCCCTCCCTCAGTCTCCAAACTGTGGGACTCCCTCCCCTCCCTCAGTCTCCAAACTGTGGGACTCCCTCCCCTCCCTCAGTCTCCAAACTGTGGGACTCCCTCCCCTCCCTCAGTCTCCAAACTGTGGGACTCCCTCCCCTCCCTCAGTCTCCAAACTGTGGGACTCCCTCCCCTCCCTCAGTCTCCAAACTGTGGACTCCCTCCCCTCCCTCAGTCTCCAAACTGTGGGACTCCCTCCCCTCCCTCAGTCTCCAAACTGTGGGACTCCCTCCCTCCCTCAGTCTCCAAACTGTGGGACTCCCTCCCCTCCCTCAGTCTCCAAACTGTGGGACTCCCTCCCCTCCCTCAGTCTCCAAACTGTGGGACTCCCTCCCCTCCCTCAGTCTCCAAACTGTGGGACTCCCTCCCCTCCCTCAGTCTCCAAACTGTGGGACTCCCTCCCCTCCCTCAGTCTCCAAACTGTGGGACTCCCTCCCCTCCCTCAGTCTCCAAACTGTGGGACTCCCTCCCTCCCTCAGTCTCCAAACTGTGGGACTCCCTCCCCTCCCTCAGTCTCCAAACTGTGGGACTCCCTCCCTCCCTCAGTCTCCAAACTGTGGGACTCCCTCCCCTCCCTCAGTCTCCAAACTGTGGGACTCCCTCCCCTCCCTCAGTCTCCAAACTGTGGGACTCCCTCCCCTCCCTCAGTCTCCAAACTGTGGGACTCCCTCCCCTCCCTCAGTCTCCAAACTGTGGGACTCCCTCCCCTCCCTCAGTCTCCAAACTGTGGGACTCCCTCCCCTCCCTCAGTCTCCAAACTGTGGGACTCCCTCCCCTCCCTCAGTCTCCAAACTGTGGGACTCCCTCCCCTCCCTCAGTCTCCAAACTGTGGGACTCCCTCCCCTCCCTCAGTCTCCAAACTGTGGGACTCCCTCCCCTCCCTCAGTCTCCAAACTGTGGGACTCCCTCCCCTCCCTCAGTCTCCAAACTGTGGGACTCCCTCCCCTCCCTCAGTCTCCAAACTGTGGGACTCCCTCCCCTCCCTCAGTCTCCAAACTGTGGGACTCCCTCCCCTCCCTCAGTCTCCAAACTGTGGGACTCCCTCCCCTCCCTCAGTCTCCAAACTGTGGGACTCCTCCCTCCCTCTGTCCTCCAAACTGTGGGATTCCCTCACCTCACTCCGTCTCCAAACTGTGGGACTCCCTCCCCTCCCTCAGTCTCCAAACTGTGGGACTCCCTCCCCTCCCTCAGTCTCCAAACTGTGGGACTCCCTCCCCTCCCTCAGTCTCCAAACTGTGGGACTCCCTCCCCTCCCTCAGTCTACAAACTGTGGGACTCCCTCCCGCTCCCCTCAGTCTCCAAACTGTGGACTCCCTCCCCCCCCGCCCCCGCCCCCAAGTCTCCAAACTGTGGGACTCCCTCCCCCTCCCTCAGTCTCCAAACTGTGGGACCCCCCTCCCTCCTCAGTCTCCAAACTGTGGGACTCCCTCAGTCTCCAAACTGTGGGACTCCCTCCCCTCCCTCGGTCTCCAAACTGTGGGACTCCCTCCCCTCCCTCGGTCTCCAAACTGTGGGACTCCCTCCCCTCCCTCGGTCTCCAAACTGTGGGACTCCCTCCCCTCGCTCAGTCTCCAAACTGTGGGACTCCCTCCCCTCCCTCAGTCTCCAAACTGTGGGACTCCCTCCCCTCCCTCAGTCTCCAAACTGTGGGACTCCCTCCCCTCCCTCAGTCTCCAAACTGTGGGACTCCCTCCCCTCCCTCAGTCTCCAAACTGTGGGACTCCCTCCCCTCCCTCAGTCTCCAAACTGTGGGACTCCCTCCCCTCCCTCAGTCTCCAAACTGTGGGACTCCCTCCCCTCCCTCAGTCTCCAAACTGTGGGACTCCCTCCCCTCCCTCAGTCTCCAAACTGTGGGACTCCCTCCCCTCCCTCAGTCTCCAAACTGTGGGACTCCCTCCCCTCCCTCAGTCTCCAAACTGTGGGACTCCCTCCCCTCCCTCAGTCTCCAAACTGTGGGACTCCCTCCCCTCCCTCAGTCTCCAAACTGTGGGACTCCCTCCCCTCCCTCAGTCTCCAAACTGTGGGACTCCCTCCCCTCCCTCAGTCTCCAAACTGTGGGACTCCCTCCCCTCCCTCAGTCTCCAAACTGTGGGACTCCCTCCCCTCCCTCAGTCTCCAAACTGTGGGACCCCCCTCCCCTCCCTCAGTCTCCAAACTGTGGGACTCCCTCCCCTCCCTCAGTCTCCAAACTGTGGGACTCCCTCCCCTCCCTCAGTCTCCAAACTGTGGGACTCCCTCCCCTCCCTCAGTCTCCAAACTGTGGGACTCCCTCCCCTCCCTCAGTCTCCAAACTGTGGGACTCCCTCCCCTCCCTCGGTCTCCAAACTGTGGGACTCCCTCCCCTCCCTCAGTCTCCAAACTGTGGGACTCCCTCCCCTCCCTCAGTCTCCAAACTGTGGGACTCCCTCCCCTCCCTCAGTCTCCAAACTGTGGGACTCCCTCCCCTCCCTCAGTCTCCAAACTGTGGGACTCCCTCCCCTCCCTCCAGTCTCCAAACTGTGGGACTCCCTCCCCTCCCTCAGTCTCCAAACTGTGGGACTCCCTCCCCTCCCTCAGTCTCCAAACTGTGGGACTCCCTCCCCTCCCTCAGTCTCCAAACTGTGGACTCCCTCCCCTCCCTCAGTCTCCAAACTGTGGGACTCACCTCCCCTCCCTCAGTCTCCAAACTGTGGGACTCCCTCCCCTCCCTCAGTCTCCCAAACTGTGGGACCCCGACCTCCCTCAGTCTCCAAACTGGGGGACTCCCTCCCCTCCCTCAGTCTCCACACTGTGGGACTCCCTCCCCTCCCTCAGTCTCCAAACTGTGGGACTCCCTCCCCTCCCTCTGTCTCCAAACTGTGGGACTCCCTCCCCTCCCTCAGTCTCAAACTGTGGGACTCCCTCCCCTCCCTCAGTCTCCAAACTGTGGGATTCCCTCCCCTCCCTCAGTCTCCAAACTGTGGGACTCCCTCCCGTCCCTCAGTCTCCAAACTGTGGGACTCCCTCCCGCTCCTCAGTCTCAAACTGTGGGACTCCCTCCCCTCCCTCAGTCTCCAAACTGTGGGACTGCCCTCCCTCCCTCAGTCTCCAAACTGTGGGACTCCCTCCCCTCCCTCAGTCTCCAAACTGTGGGACTCCCTCCCCTCCCTCAGTCTCCAAACTGTGGGACTCCTCCCCTCCCTAGTCTCCAAACCCTCCCTCGTCTCCAAACTGTGGGACTCCCTCCCCTCCCTCAGGTCTCCAAACTGTGGGACTCCCTCCCCTCCCTCAGTCTCCAAACTGTGGGACTCCCTCCCCTCCCTCAGTCTCCAAACTGTGGGACTCCCTCCCCTCCCTCAGTCTCCAAACTGTGGGACTCCCTCCCCTCCCTCAGTCTCCAAACTGTGGGACTCCCTCCCCTCCCTCCAGACCCCTCCCTCAGTCTCCAAACTGTGGGACTCCCTCCCCTCCCTCAGTCTCCAAACTGTGGGACTCCCTCCCCTCCCTCAGTCTCCAAACTGTGGGACTCCCTCCCCTCCCTCAGTCTCCAAACTGTGGGACTCCCTCCCCTCCCTCAGTCTCCAAACTGTGGGACTCCCTCCCCTCCCTCAGTCTCCAAACTGTGGGACTCCCTCCCCTCCCTCAGTCTCCAAACTGTGGGACTCCCTCCCCTCCCTCAGTCTCCAAACTGTGGGACTCCCTCCCCTCCCTCAGTCTCCAAACTGTGGGACTCCCTCCCCTCCCTCAGTCTCCAAACTGTGGGACTCCCTCCCCTCCCTCAGTCTCCAAACTGTGGGACTCCCTCCCCTCCCTCAGTCTCCAAACTGTGGGACTCCCTCCCCTCCCTCAGTCTCCAAACTGTGGGACTCCCTCCCTCCCTCAGTCTCCAAACTGTGGGACTCCCTCCCCTCCCTCAGTCTCCAAACTGTGGGACTCCCTCCCCTCCCTCAGTCTCCAAACTGTGGGACTCCCTCCCCTCCCTCAGTCTCCAAACTGTGGGACTTCCCTCCCCTCCTCAGTCTCCAAACTGTGGGACTCCCTCCCCTCCCTCAGTCTCCAAACTGTGGGACTCCCTCCCCTCCCTCAGTCTCCAAACTGTGGGACTCCCTCCCCTCCCTCAGTCTCCAAACTGTGGGACTCCCTCCCCTCCTCAGTCTCCAAACTGTGGGACTCCCTCCCCTCCCTCAGTCTCCAAACTGTGGGACTCCCTCCCCTCCCTCAGTCTCCAAACTGTGGGACTCCTCCCCTCCCTCAGTCTCCAAACTGTGGACTCCCTCCCCTCCCTCAGTCTCCAAACTGTGGGACTCCCTCCCCTCCCTCAGTCTCCAAACTGTGGGACTCCCTCCCCTCCCTCAGTCTCCAAACTGTGGGACTCCCTCCCCTCCCTCAGTCTCCAAACTGTGGGACTCCCTCCCCTCCCTCAGTCTCCAAACTGTGGGACCCCCTCCCCTCCCTCAGTCTCCAAACTGTGGGACTCCCTCCCCTCCCTCAGTCTCCAAACTGTGGGACTCCCTCAGTCTCCAAACTGTGGGACTCCCTCCCCTCCCTCAGTCTCCAAACTGTGGGACTCCCTCCCCTCCCTCAGTCTCCAAACTGTGGGACTCCCTCCCCTCCCTCAGTCTCCAAACTGTGGGACTCCCTCCCCTCCCTCAGTCTCCAAACTGTGGGACCCCCCTCCCCTCCCTCAGTCTCCAAACTGTGGGACTCCCTCCCCTCCCTCAGTCTCCAAACTGTGGGACTCCCTCCCTCCCTCAGTCTCCAAACTGTGGGACTCCCTCCCCTCCCTCAGTCTCCAAACTGTGGGACTCCCTCCCCTCCCTCAGTCTCCAAACTGTGGGACTCCCTCCCCTCCCTCAGTCTCCAAACTGTGGGACTCCCTCCCCTCCCTCAGTCTCCAAACTGTGGGACTCCCTCCAAACTCAGTCTCCAAACTGTGGGACTCCCTCCCCTCCCTCAGTCTCCAAACTGTGGGACTCCCTCCCCTCCCTCAGTCTCCAAACTGTGGGACCCTCCCCTCCCTCAGTCTCCAAACTGTGGGACTCCCTCCCCTCCCTCAGTCTCCAAACTGTGGGACTCCCTCCCCTCCCTCAGTCTCCAAACTGTGGGGACTCCCTCCCCTCCCTCAGTCTCCAAACTGTGGGACTCCCTCCCCTCCCTCAGTCTCCAAACTGTGGGTCTCCTCCCCTCCCTCAGTCTCCAAACTGTGGGACTCCCTCCCCTCCCTTCGTCTCCAAACTGTGGGACTCCCTCCCCTCCCTCAGTCTCCAAACTGTGGGACTCCCTCCCCTCCCTCAGTCTCCAAACTGTGGGACTCCCTCCCCTCCCTCAGTCTCCAAACTGTGGGACTCCCTCCCCTCCCTCAGTCTCCAAACTGTGGGACTCCCTCCCTCCCTCAGTCTCCAAACTGTGGGACTCCCTCCCCTCCCTCAGTCTCCAAACTGTGGGACTCCCTCCCCTCCCTCAGTCTCCAAACTGTGGGACTCCCTCCCCTCCCTCAGTCTCCAAACTGTGGGACTCCCTCCCCTCCCTCAGTCTCCAAACTGTGGGACTCCCTCCCCTCCCTCAGTCTCCAAACTGTGGGACTCCCTCCCCTCCCTCAGTCTCCAAACTGTGGGACTCCCTCCCCTCCCTCAGTCTCCAAACTGTGGGACTCCCTCCCCTCCCTCAGTCTCCAAACTGTGGGACTCCCTCCCCTCCCTCAGTCTCCAAA
This sequence comes from Squalus acanthias, assembly GCA_030390025.1. Lineage (NCBI taxonomy): Eukaryota > Metazoa > Chordata > Chondrichthyes > Squaliformes > Squalidae > Squalus > Squalus acanthias. The sequence goes on along the minus strand of JASTWF010000127.1, from coordinate 451,470 downwards.
CTGTGGGACTCCCTCCCCTCCCTCAGTCTCCAAACTGTGGGACTCCCTCCCCTCCCTCAGTCTCCAAACTGTGGGACTCCCTCCCCTCCCTCAGTCTCCAAACTGTGGGACTCCCTCCCCTCCCTCAGTCTCCAAACTGTGGGACTCCCTCCCCTCCCTCAGTCTCCAAACTGTGGGACTCCCTCCCCTCCCTCAGTCTCCAAACTGTGGGACTCCCTCCCCTCCCTCAGTCTCCAAACTGTGGGACTCCCTCCCCTCCCTCAGTCTCCAAACTGTGGGACTCCCTCCCCTCCCTCAGTCTCCAAACTGTGGGACTCCCTCCCCTCCCTCAGTCTCCAAACTGTGGGACTCCCTCCCCTCCCTCAGTCTCCAAACTGTGGGACTCCCTCCCCTCCCTCAGTCTCCAAACTGTGGGACTCCCTCCCCTCCCTCAGTCTCCAAACTGTGGGACTCCCTCCCCTCCCTCAGTCTCCAAACTGTGGGACTCCCTCCCCTCCCTCAGTCTCCAAACTGTGGGACTCCCTCCCCTCCCTCAGTCTCCAAACTGTGGGACTCCCTCCCCTCCCTCAGTCTCCAAACTGTGGGACTCCCTCCCCTCCCTCAGTCTCCAAACTGTGGGACTCCCTCCCCTCCCTCAGTCTCCAAACTGTGGGACTCCCTCCCCTCCCTCAGTCTCCAAACTGTGGGACTCCCTCCCCTCCCTCAGTCTCCAAACTGTGGGACTCCCTCCCCTCCCTCAGTCTCCAAACTGTGGGACTCCCTCCCCTCCCTCAGTCTCCAAACTGTGGGACTCCCTCCCCTCCCTCAGTCTCCAAACTGTGGGACTCCCTCCCCTCCCTCAGTCTCCAAACTGTGGGACTCCCTCCCCTCCCTCAGTCTCCAAACTGTGGGACTCCCTCCCCTCCCTCAGTCTCCAAACTGTGGGACTCCCTCCCCTCCCTCAGTCTCCAAACTGTGGGACTCCCTCCCCTCCCTCAGTCTCCAAACTGTGGGACTCCCTCCCCTCCCTCAGTCTCCAAACTGTGGGACTCCCTCCCCTCCCTCAGTCTCCAAACTGTGGGACTCCCTCCCCTCCCTCAGTCTCCAAACTGTGGGACTCCCTCCACTCCCTCAGTCTCCAAACTGTGGGACTCCCTCCCCTCCCTCAGTCTCCAAACTGTGGGACTCCCTCCCCTCCCTCAGTCTCCAAACTGTGGGACTCCCTCCCCTCCCTCAGGTCTCCAAACTGTGGGACTCCCTCCCCTCCCTCAGTCTCCAAACTGTGGGACTCCCTCCCCTCCCTCAGTCTCCAAACTGTGGGACTCCCTCCCTCCCTCAGTCTCCAAACTGTGGGACTCCCTCCCCTCCCTCAGTCTCCAAACTGTGGGACTCCCTCCCCTCCCTCAGTCTCCAAACTGTGGGACTCCCTCCCCTCCCTCAGTCTCCAAACTGTGGGACTCCCTCCCCTCCCTCAGTCTCCAAACTGTGGGACTCCCTCCCCTCCCTCAGTCTCCAAACTGTGGGACTCCCTCCCCTCCCTCAGTCTCCAAACTGTGGGACTCCCTCCCCTCCCTCAGTCTCCAAACTGTGGGACTCCCTCCCCTCCCTCAGTCTCCAAACTGTGGGACTCCCTCAGTCTCCAAACTGTGGGACTCCCTCCCCTCCCTCAGTCTCCAAACTGTGGGACTCCCTCCCCTCCCTCAGTCTCCAAACTGTGGGACTCCCTCCCCTCCCTCAGTCTCCAAACTGTGGGACTCCCTCCCCTCCCTCAGTCTCCAAACTGTGGGACTCCCTCCCCTCCCTCAGTCTCCAAACTGTGGGACTCCCTCCCCTCGCTCAGTCTCCAAACTGTGGGACTCCCTCCCCTCCCTCAGTCTCCAAACTGTGGGACTCCCTCCCCTCCTCAGTCTCCAAACTGTGGGACTCCCTCCCCTCCCTCAGTCTCCAAACTGTGGGACTCCCTCCCCTCCCTCAGTCTCCAAACTGTGGGACTCCCTCCCCTCCCTCAGTCTCCAAACTGTGGGACTCCCTCCCCTCCCTCAGTCTCCAAACTGTGGGACTCCCTCCCCTCCCTCGGTCTCCAAACTGTGGGACTCCCTCCCCTCCCTCGGTCTCCAAACTGTGGGACTCCCTCCCCTCCCTCGGTCTCCAAACTGTGGATCTCCCTCCCCTCCCTCGGTCTCCAAACTGTGGGACTCCCTCCCCTCCCTCGGTCTCCAAACTGTGGGTCTCCCTCCATCTCCAAACTGTGGGACTCCCTCAGTCTCCAAACTGTGGGACTCCCTCCCCTCCCTCAGTCTCCAAACTGTGGGACTCCCTCCCCTCCCTCAGTCTCCAAACTGTGGGACTCCCTCCCCTCCAAACTATGGGACTCCCTCCCCTCCCCCAGTCTCCACCCTCCCCTCGCTCAGTTTCCACTCCCCCCTCAGTCCCTTCTCCCCTCCCCCAGCCTCTCCTCTCCCAGTCTCCCCTCCCGTCTTTCAGCCTCCCCTCCCTCAGTCCCTCCTCACCTCCCTCAGCCTCCCCTCCCTCCTGCAATTTCCACCAAGACACTCCTTGCCCCGTCTTGCCTCCTTCTCTCCTGGTTCTCGCGTGGAGCAGCTCGTGTTTTTTCAGCGTGGTGAAACCGCCTCTTTCCCGTTGCGGGCAGGCGGCTCGAACTCTGGGGTCATTGGAATGGCTGGAAACGATCCCATCTCAGGGCACCTCCCTTGATTGAAGGGCTTGTCCTCCATTGGGATGGTCGGTCTCTCCTGCAACAGACGGGTCCCAGTTACTCCCGGCCTGCGGTGGAGCTCTCTCACGTTTGTCGGATCAGTCCGTGTCCTTTTTGAACCACTTGATCCCGTTCCCACTGGCTGTCGCTTTCTGCCTCACTCTGGACTTTTACCCCACCATCCCTATATCCTTCGCCCTTCCCCAATTCAAAGTCTCGAGCCAATAATCCAGGCTGCCAGTACTGAGGGAGTGCTGCAATGTCTTTCTAATGGGACATCAAACCGAGGCCCCGTCTGCCCTCTTTGGGTGGACGTAAAAGATCCCATGGACGAAGACGAGCAGGAGGGAGTTCCTTCTGGTGTCCTGGGGCCCATATTTGTCCCACAACCAACAACACTTGAAAAGAACCAGATAATCTGGTCATTATCACACTGCTGTTTGTTGGAGCTTGCTGTGCATTACAACAGCGACCACACTTTAAAAAAAGGACTTCATTGGCTGTGAAGCGCTTTGGGACATCCTGAGGTGGTGAAAGGTACCGTATCAATGCGAGTTCTTCCGATTACTGCTCATCTCGCACGCTCTCCGTTCCGACATTGGTGGCTGCTCCAATCGACGCCACTCCACCTTGCTGCCCCCTCTTCCCATCCTTCCTTCCTTCCTTCGGCGCCCTCCTTTCTTGTTGGCCGTCCTTTGGGTTGTGCTGCCCGCCGGCCATTTTACAAGACGCTCCAAGTCTCCCCGCCCCTTCCATCCACTATACTGGTATCCGTGTCAGCGACAGAACAACAGTCGATGCATTTTCTCCCACCCCCGAGGGGAAAAAAGGGAGCCTTTCGCTCAACGTGGAGCACTTTGAGGCGTTTCCGAGGCTCCCGGCCAGGTGGCCAGTGGACACGAGTCCTTCGGCCAACTTGGATGCCAACTCCCGGCACCATGTGACCCATCGGCCATCTTTGTTTGGACACCTTGGCGAGAAATTGTGTTAAAAAGTAAATAAAAACACCACTGAGCACAGGGAACAAGTAATTGTTACCCCAGCCCACTTCTTTTCGTACTGGGTTCCCCTCATGAGGTGATTTGATTTTTTAGGGGGGCTGTAATAAACCAATGTGTTTTTCGTCCCCCCCCCTCACCCCCCCCCCGTTGTTCCCTGATGTTTTTTGGGGGGGTTTAGTTACCAAGCTGAGTTGTAAAATGCCGTCCATTCAAGCTCCTTCCCCAAATCCACCCAGTGCAATGGCGGCCCTTCCCCAACCGCCCGCGCCTTTCAAATCCCAACCGTCCCAACCGTCACCCGCGCGCCCACCGAGGGGCGGGGCCAGGGGGGTGGGGTTACAGACCCTGAGTGACAGGTGGTGAGGGGGCGGGTCCTGGGGCGGGGTTACAGACCCAGAGTGACAGGTGGTGAGGCGGATACAGGGGGCGGGGTTACAGACCCAGAGTGACAGGTGGTGAGGGGGATTCAGGGGGCGGGGTTACAGACACT